>JAJONR010003161.1:0-77347 GCA_029582245.1 Solanum etuberosum | reverse complement strand
TATATATATATATATATATATATATATATATATATAAATATATATATATATATATAAATAATAATAATAATAATAATAATAATAATAATATGTTTCTAAATGACTTGGAATTGGACTTGGGGCTTGAGCGGGGGCCAGGTCAGATCTTTAATTAAATTTAAAGATTTATTTGTTTCATAATTTATTTTGAACAAATTGTTTATTTAAAATTTAAAATTTAAATGAAACAAAAACTTTTGTATGTTCAGATAGGGAGCAACACAAGCTTTGTCTTTTAAAAAATGGAGCAACTAAAGATTGTGATTGTTCAGAAAATGAGTGTCTCTTTCATGAAAAGTCATTTGTTCATGAAAGAACATGACTATTATGAAAAATCATCTCTCTTAATGAAAGAATATGACTATTATGAAAAGTCATCTATGTTCATAAAAGAACATGACTATTATGAAAAGTCCTCTTAAATTCTATAAATACGAAGCATTTCCAGAAGTAGCGGATTCAATTGCATATATGTTTCAAGATTTGTTGTATCCTAATAAAGAATTGTTTGTCATCCCTAAAATAATATACACACAATAACTCTTGAAAGATAATGATCTTTCATGCCTCAAAGCTTTCAATTTCTCTGTTATTTTTCTTCTAACATGATACAACCATGCGCGAGCCTCTATTGTAACACCGTGGATTCGAGAAGATGGAAAAAATGCAGCTTTCCAGGATCTGGTGTCAGGACCAACGGAAGCCACCAACGGACCGTGTGTCAGACCATGGACCGTAGGTGGGGTCCCATCATTGGGTTCCAGACTTAGGGATCTCTGATCCCATCCACGGCCGACCAGTATAGTCCGTGGTTGGACCTACGAACCATAAGTCTGGCCGTAGGTGAGAGTCATCAACTATTTAGAGAAAAATGACTTTTGGGTCAACTTCAAACATTCATATCTTTTAGCACAAAATGAATTAGGTGGCCCATTAACTATCAAATTAAAGATAATTTAATCCTCTTTCCAACACCATTGAGTTTGCTAAAATCCAATCTTGGAGTAAAAAGTTATGCTAGTTTTAGTAAAGCCCTGTCGAGCAGAGCAACAAACCACGACCCACTTGACGGGCAGTGGTTCAAACGACGGCCCGTTAGTCCCCTCGTGAGTGGCACTTCGTCAGCTTTAAGTCAGGTTCATTTTTGTCTTTTCCCCTATGCTTTAGGCACTTAAACTACGTCGTTTGATACCTAAACTACGTCATTTTACTTATCTAAGCCTAATAATCTAGTCAGACATACCCAGAACCCTCATTCTCCAAAAATCATCCAGGTTAGAACGAAAAGAAGAGAAAGAGGCGCCAGTTTCTTTCAAGAACAAGCAGCAGTGTTCTTTAAAGTTTAGCCCTAAAATCCAAAAAAATTCTCTGTAGATTTCGTCACCATGTATGTGGAATTTCACTAGTGGATTCCTTTCATCCATCAGGTCCCTAGAATTCAGTTAGTTCGTTGATTCTTCATATCTTGTTTAGACCTAGGGTTTCTAAAACATTCAAGATTCGTTAGGATTTTAGCTGTTGTAGTATCCTTAATCGAAATAGCATGTTTTCTTGAAAAGTTTGCATAATTCTCTTTATAAAACTCAGAACCCTAGTTTGTGTAACTTTTTTTAGTTCATGAATTATACTTGCTAGGTTGGTAAACAGAAAATCATGCTCCAGGGCTCGAATGTCACATTATCAGTATATAAATGTTGCATTCTCAGATTGCATGTCAGTATCTTAAGTTATTCAGCATTTTAGTACATCTTAGTTCATATGTAATCATTTGGGAGTAGACTTAGCACCGAGTTAGACTAGGATTCAGCGTACCCTCAAAGTCCCAAAACTACGTGCCCACGTAGGTTAATAAGTCCCCTCAGTTGGGCATCATATTTAGTGATCACGCCATAGTCACACCTCTATACCCCTGGCAAGGTATATTGGGTCTTCTCGATGGGGCCTATACATCGGACTCCACGTTTAGCTCAGGTGGTTTATATCGGTTAATAGTAGCTCACACAGTCAGACACTTAGTGCATTGACCATGCTTTCACTATATATATTTCAGTATTCAGTTCAACATGTACCTTCATAATTAGTACTTAGTCATTATATTCAGTTTGTTCTTTTCAGTTATACTTCAGTAAATATCTATCTCTTTATTCAGATTATATCATTGCTCAGTTATGTATTGTTCAGCCTATATACTTTGTTCAGCTTAGCATATCTATATCCTGCATGCTCAGTACATTCCAAGTACTGACGCATACTTTGCGCTACATCATTTCATAATGTAGGTTCAGGCACTCAGCATCCAGATCACACTTAGTTCGATTTCCAGTTCGACTTCAGCAGCTTCAGTGGTGAGTCCTCATACTTCGAGGACAATAGACATGCTTTACATTTTAGTCCTTACTTTCAGTTTTCAGTTTTGTTAGAGTTAGCTCGGGGCATGTCCCAGCAACTTGACTCAATTAGAGGCTTTTCAGAGATAGTTGTAGATTCATACTTGGAGTGAGTGTTAAATGTTTTGGGGTTGTTTTCCCCAGATATTCAGATATATTTTCAGTTGGAGTCCTTTAGTTTTGACTCATTTATTAGTTATGCTTCCGCTTATCTTAGTTATATTTTCAGCATGCTTGATATATGCCAGACTCAGGGTTAGCTTGGGGTCACTCGTGATCCTAGGTCCCGTGTTACGTCTAGGGGGGTAGCCTCGGGGCGTGACATCTATCTTTAGCATGGGGCATATTTTGAAGTCTGATTTGTGGAGTTGTTCATGTGCCAAGTAGTTTCCCTTCAAAATTAGGACAAACTATACTAAAATATCTTTCTCGCCAAATCCTAAACTACAGAGGAAGAGACATAAATTGTGATTCGTCGCCAAGCCACAATTTAGAGGAAGATACACTTAGTATGGTACTCGCCAAAGCCACAATCATAGAGGAAGATGCAATAAGTATGGTTTGTCGCTCAAGCCACAACTGTTAAAGGAGATGAACCAAGTACAGTTACTTCTCTAAAGTCGCAACTGCAAAAGAAGATGTACCAAGTGTGGTTCGTCCTCAAGGCCGCAAGTGCAAAAGAAGATTCATCGTCAAAGTCAAATTATTGGTTAATAAAGTTGGATTAATAATTAAGTTGAAATTATATGACTTAAATAAAGTCCAACTTACATTTGAGCTAGTCTATTAATGTTGACAAGATGATCCCAACTCATACTCTTCAAGCCCAAGGTCCTCTAAAATTACTCGAGGACAAAAATACCCCCAAAACCCTGAATCACAACTATATAAAGGGGTCTTCACAAATCCAAAAGAAAGGGAAGAAGAAGAGAAATACATAGAGAATCTCTGCTCTTCAGTGACCTGCAAGTTTTCCACATACACAAGATTCTTCGTCTTCAAGTTGTAAGCCGCAAGTTTCCATAACTCCGCAATTGTGATCATCAAAGTTTGACTCCGTAGTCGTCGTGAAGTTTAACAAGTATTTCATCAATTTAAAAACAAAGTAAAGCTCTTGAGTAAATTATTGTGAGGAGAAAAATCAGAGAATTACATTTTTTTCTTAAATTTCATAAAGATTGTAACCTTCATACAAATCATTCGAATATTAATATTATTGTTTATTTGCTATTGTCCTTTCTTGATTTCTATATTCCAGGAACAAAACTTAATCGTTTACCATGTGATCTCAAAATTTTGGAATGACCCAACTAGCTACAATAAAAGAACATAGACCTCTATATAGACTATAGTGTGCATTATTATTGTGCAAAATAAATTACATGGGTCATGGGTGTGACAGTGATATGAAAGCCTTGTATAGGTGGACCATCTCTTTGATTCTAAAATCTTGTGATGTTACCCTTTGGAACTCCTATTAAGCATACATGTCTAAGGATAAGCATAGCATGATGCCAATTATGAAAACATACCTTCCTTTGCCTACACTCCTAACAGAGCAATATTATAGTATATTAAATCAATTAATCAAATTTCAAATCCCACATTTATGTTATAGTAGTTAATCAATCAATTATCAATCAGCTATATATGCCAAACCAAGTGGTTTAATTTGGTTAGCCGAAATGAATAATCTATGTCCATTTTGCTTTATTAGTTTAGACCCTTGTGCTTGTTTTGATCATTTAATGTGATAGTCATGTGTCCTAGGTTGCAGTAGTTGGCAAATTGAATATTCATAGAATTTATGGTGATGTGACTAGTATTCTAAGTTAACAAAACAATTAGCCTTTCTTATTTTTTTCAAGGAGTCGTATGATACTTAGTAAATTAGTTAAGTAGGTATTAGATATTGTATAAGTAATATTGATAGTTAGTTAGGAACTTAGGAGGTAAGTTATTTATGTATAAAATTGGTATGATGTTTAATTTACAATTTAAAAACTCGCATAATCAACATGTATTAGTTATGAGAGAATCTATGTCTTATTAGAATGTGGAACAAGTATTACATGAATAATTAAACCCAATCCAGGCATAAATCAATACATATATATTCCCTCATAACGAATACTTGTATTACTAATACCCGCACAACTCTAACCAACTATTAAACGATCCCTAATGTTTACATGAAATACTTGTACTAACTGTCAGAAGGATGGTAAGTAGATTTTTCGATAGCTTACGATATGGACTCCTCTTAAATGTTTGGACCACTTCTTATCCCTCTTCTGCACAGCAGACGGCAAGGGCCACCAATCTTTTGATGCAGCCCAGGGACCCTTAATTTTGTACCAAAATCCTTTGTGCACTAAGTTAAAATCTCTATAAATTCCCCATAATAATTAAGCAATTCTATCACCAGGGAAGTTGAGTAATTAGTTGGTGAGACCCCCTCACTTTTACTCGAGATGTATATAGCATGTTTAGTCACATGATAAATAGGGGCTAGGTAAAGTCACACTCCTTAAGAATATTTGAAAACATTTATGAAAAGGTAATTTGTCAATATTACCCTTTTGATTCTTCTCAAACTCTTCTTAAATATAGAGATAGTCATTATTTGAAATTTAAAAATAGTTAAAGACCCTATTATTAAAAGGAAGGGTAATTCTGTTTTTTTTTTTATAAATTAACTCTTGAAATTTGAAAAATTCATTTATTTTGGACTATAAAAAAGTGTCAACAAATCATTTATATATTGGACTAGAGAGAGTAATTTCAACTTTTCACATGACATTTTTAAGATCACAAAATTAAAGAATATTTTGTTATATTCTGTAAATCTTTAGTTTAAAATCAAAACATTTAAAAGTCTTTCTTAACTTTCTTAGATTCAGTGTCAAATCAAAATCAAATAAATAAATTGAACAGAAGCAGTAAATGAAAGGCACACGTACGGGTGGTGGCAAACGACAAGATACACTAAAATTATGACCATTCAAGAATATTGTACTTGAGAAGGACAAATGAAAGAAATAATAGAAGTTGAGGTTGTCAAATTCTAGGTAGTCCTAGCTTGGTAGTCCCACCTTTGTGAATCAATGGGATAAAAGTTGTAAAAGTTAAGGTCATGTCTTAATTCTCTGTGTTTGTTTTAGACTATTTAGTGCTAGGTGCTAGTATTCCTCGGATGAGGCTGTCAACTTTCACACACCACCATGCAATGTCTTCTTTTCATTATGTTGTGTCCTCTTGAAACAATAAGTGTCTTCTTGTCTACACATACCTATCATCACAAAAAGAAAGATGCCCTGCCAAAATATATTCTCAGTCTAATAATAAGCTTAGTGTGTCACACTAAAATGATAAGACATACAAAAGCTTATTTTCATAACATGGGAAAAGACCAGCGCATAAAACCACTTCAACTCATGTATTAGAACACATTTATAAACAGCAAATTAACCCACTCTAATAAACTTAACAACAAACTAATCACTAACTAAGTTAACCGATTGACACTGAAAGACCATTTAGCTAATTACAAGAATAAATATACATACATGGGAATACCTTGGTGAGGAGGTCTGGTAACTGATCAGTAGTGGGAGCATGATGAAGTGAAATCAGACCATCTTAAAGCTTATCTTGTATGAAGTGGACGTGTAATGATCCTCTAGGTCATTTTCTTTGTTTTTCGATATTTTTGACATTGAAGCTTTCCTATAGCCACCCCAAGTTATTTATGACTTGCTGGGACTGATGATTTGGTCACCTGATTGTTCAATTGGTTTTTAAGCAAGTTTCTGTGGTTTGGAGTTTTGAAGTTTGAACGGTTGACTTCAGTCAAAATTTTAGGTAAACAACTTCAGAATGCAATCTCGTGGATCTATTCCGAGCAACCTTGTGGCTTATGGCTAAAACAAAGCCTTGGGTGTGGGCCCCACTTTTGTCGAGACGACTTTGATGGAAGTTTTGACATTTCCGTTAAGTCTAAAATGTCAAATTTGGTGGGGTTGCATAGTTAATTTGCGTGCATGGGTTCCGAATGAATCCCGATCCCCCCATCAGGGCATTTTGCCAACTTCAAGTTTGAGCTGGTGCATCCTTTTGCTGGTGCACCCAACTTTATTCTTCGCGTCCACGAGCTTTGAGATGCATTCGTGAAGGCGAATGAAATTAGTCTTTGTGATCGCAGGCTTGGCGGCCTATTTACAAAGGCCATTATCTTTGCTCTTCACTTTCACGGGCGTTGACCCACACAATCACGTAGAAGGGGTAAGTGGACCCAGTCGACATTGACTAGTGCAACTGCGACCATTAGGTACCGCGATCGCGATGAGTAACGTGGTGGCAGCATATCAACTTTCAGCAACTCAACAACTCATTTCTTACGTTTTCCTCCATTGTAAGACTTTGAGAGCTCGTTTGGAAGTGGAAATTGCTGATAATTGTTGAGAATAAAGTGCGTTAGAACGTTGACAGGTTCATTGTTTACACGTTTGATCGTAAGTTTCCTTCTATTTCTTCTGTTTGTTTTTTTAATTGTGAACTCTTGAATTTTGGTGCATGACCTGTTTTGGATCTTGTTTCAGCTCAGATTGTGCCCATTTTTAGGGCCCAAGCTCCTTGAGCTGATTGGGATCCATTAATGGAATAAATTTTGGAATTCTTTGTATGGGTCCCACAATGCCATTTTTTGCTCAATTTTAGTTCCATTTTTATTGTTGCAATTTGGGTGTCAAAACGACCATATTGACGATGAGATTATTAATTTGATAGCGCGAAATTGTTCGGAGATGGCTTAGAAGGGGAAATCTCTAGTTTAGAGGTTTGGAGTGCGTGTGATGGGCTTCGAGGTAGGCTACAACTTACTATCCTTAGACCTTGCTTGTTGATTGTTCTAGCATGATAATTTTCTAAGTGTGGGGCTGGTTTCTAGCATGATTTGTTTTTTTTATCGTCGTTGCAATGGCTTAGACTTATTAGGTTATTTTCGGGTGTCGATGAGTTGACTCATGGGTGGTTTGATGTTATGTTTGTTCCATGTTCTATGTTTAGGCTAGAATGACCTTAGTATTGTTATTGTGGAACAATAGCCTAGGTTTGACTACAGTTGCTTTAGATGTCAGTTTTTGAGGCCTGTTGAGCTGTTTTGGAAATGGAATTGGTTTAGATGCAACCCTTTGGCTAGGTTGTGACCTTCAAGTAGCCTTTTTTGCGTTATAGCTGACCTAGTGTTATAGTATTCCAATGTAATTCCGAGATAGGTTAGGATTTTGTACATCTGATCCAATGTAAGATTTTGGGAGCTGCTAGGTTTCTGTGTGGCCATTCTGACATAAGATTCTGGGGTGAGACCAACTTCTCCGATGCTAGAATTTCAAGGATTGTTGGGTTTTTGTAAGGCTTTTCGAGGTGTTACATCCAAGATTTCAAAATACATTCTCCATTTCATTTTCCTGCCAATATGAAGCAAACCACATTAAAAACATCGATTCTAAACTAAAGCAAGCCAAAATAATTAACAAAAAGAGCCTCAAATGAGTGGAAATTCACCACTCATCATGAGGTTTATAAGATAGTGGGAATTATGGGTATCACTTCGGTAGAAAAGGCAGAATTAGCTGCTTACAAACTTAAAAGTGTTGCTTAAATTTGGTTTAATTAACGCCCCTCTACTAAGAGATGTACCATGTTGATAGGAATCGATGTATGACTGAGTGGAGGAGAGAAAGAACGCATGCATGGAGATTCTTTCTGTCGGATCATGATACAAGAGGTGTCTGCACCCTGGGTTGTTGATACAATAGTCAGGAAAATTTGAAGGAAGAGAGGGCAAATGATGAGGGTCCTCTTGATTGGGAGAAGTTTAATGTTGCTTTTCTTGAGATGTTCTTTCCCCTTGAGATGAGGAGGCAAAGGTACTTGAGTTCATTATCCTTTGTCAAGGGAATATGAGTGTGAATGAGTATGCCTTGAAATTCACGCAATTATCCAAATATGCTCCAACAATGGTTACCAATCCAAGGGCAAGGATAAGTAAATTTGTGTCCGGTGCTTCCGACTTGGTGGTCGGAGAATGCCTAACTACCATGTTTGTTAAGGATATAGATGTCTCCCGTTTGATGGTTCATGCACAACAAATAGAAGAGGAGAAAATTAAGTTGAAAACTAGGGATTTAAAAAGCGCAAGAAGAGATAATAATGATTTCTCACATACAAGGTCCAGTGGAGGAAATCATTTTCAAGGTAATGGTTCTAGTGAGAAAATGATGTCCGAGTGTCGGTAGTGTGGAAAAAGATATGGGGTTAAGTGTCTAGCCGGTTTAAATGCATGCTTTGGGTGTGGAAAGAGTGATCACAAGATGAGATATTGCTCATTTCTTACTTCTAAGGGAAGAGATGGTAGGCAAGATCAAACTCGACTAGATCATGAGGGTTCCCCGGATGCGGCAATAGGTAAGTTATGATCTTCCAGCTTGTGGTTATGCATTGCTTGATGTTGGGTGTTTCATTGGATATGGTAAGACTCCATATGTGGTTATTGTGTTTGAAGTTGACCTTGAAATCTTGGTGGAAATTCCTTAAGCATTTAGTTGTATAAATTGTTCAGTGGTTGTTAAGACTTTGGTGCTATGCTTGGGTGAGGGAGATGGATTCAAAAAGATTAGAGAGGTTTGCTCCCAAGGGGGAGATAGTGTGCTTCATGGTTTCTGTGTGTGGGGGACTATTTCAATTGTGGAAAGGTTCCTTGCTTTGGATTTGTATATGAAAGGCTGGAGTCGATGTGATGTCTTAGTATCCCCATCTCTTTCCGTTATCTTCGGGTCTAGCTTGAGGCATCAACCTCTTATGTTCACTCTTTGGCTCTTGGTCATTCCTATGTTTCCTCATGCATGCATACTCACGAAATTTTTTATTTTTGATAATTTGATATTTTGATATAGCTTCATTGGTTGCTTCATGATGATGTGCATTTGTGTATGACTTGCATGTATGTTTATGAAAAGATGTTTTAAAAGTATGTTTTCGCTTGAAGTTGATATTCTTCCTTGGTTATATGAACTTTGATGAAATTGCATTCATGTTGGGTTGTTAGTTTCTTTCCTACTCTATTCATACTAGCTTGAGTCCTATTCGAGGATGAATGTTCCTATAGAGGAGATATTATAACACCTCGAAATTAGAAAATCTATGTTGAAAAGGGAAAGTCCAGTTTTTGGGCACTGTGGTGATCTACAAGTCCTATCTATGGGCCGTAAGAAATCCTACGGGTCGTAGAAGGGGAGTCGTAGACTTGAGTTTGAGTTTTTGAAATACCAAGTCCCAGTGGTTAACCTACGAATGGACAGGACGGGTCATAGGTTGTTTGACGAGTCATAGGTAGGTCTCATAGTTGAGTCACATACTTAGTGAAATTTTAATGGGTAAAGTTGGTTTCTACGATTGGCATGTATGGACCGTAGGAAGACTTACGAGCTGTACATGGGTTCCGTCAAAATTTGGTCCGAATAATGGTTCTAAACTTATCTGCGGTTGACCAGTATGGTCCGTAGAAAGATTTACGGACCGTAAATCCAAACCGTACATGAGGCTCGACATTTATTTTTAAGGGAATTTTAGGTATTTTTCTAATTATTTTAACCCCATACTACGTCATTTTACCCCTAAATCTAAGCCCTATAAATACCCTCCAACTTATTCATTCCCTCAAATTCCTAAATTCGCTCCAAGGTTCTCTCCAAATATTTTCTCTCTAGATCAAGGAAGAAGAAGCTAGGGTTCTTCAAGTTCAAGTCTCCTTTATTCATCATTGCTTTGGGCTTCAATTAAGGTATATAGGGAGTTCATCAATGGGTTCTAATCACCCATTGAGTCCCCAAAGTTTCTTCAATTCACCAATTCAATTTTCCGAAAATTGATTAGGTTTTCATTCAATTCCTCATGGGTTCTATTTGTATGGATTCAATCGCTTGATTATGATCTTATTTTGATGATTTGGACTTAATTACATGATTTTCAACTAATTCCATGTGAACCCATGCATTTATCTATGAATTTTTACTATGAACCCTAACTTACAGGAATTTATGAAGGAGCTTGAATCTATGAATATATTTTTATGAAATCATGCATATTTTTATGAAAGAAATGTGTATGACTTAAGTAAGCTTACAAATGAAAGTATATATATGTTCTATGAAGCTTGACCACATGAAATGAATGGCATCTAGATTCGCTCTCAATTCTTTTGGGTTATTTTCCTAAATTAGTTCTTGATTAGTATGGTATCCGGATATGCCATCAATGATTATAAATCATGCTTTCAAAACTATTTCCAGTAGTAGTAGGACATTTTTAGTATAAAGTTAATCATTATGGGCCTTATAAAGATATTATGAAAAAATAATGGATGGTGAAAGGTTTTCTCACGCATGGTCTATGAAGCTACTCTATGATGTTTCTAGCTTGGATTAGTATCTTAATTGTACTTTTCCATGGATGATAATATGAATATGATTAATGACTACTCTGTGAGATTTATACTTAGCACCGAGAGGATATTGAGATGGAAGCTCTCTCATAGTTGAGGTCAGATTTGTAGTAGCAATCTCCCTATCCCATAACTATGTGCCACCATAGGTTTGTCATAGATAAACATTAGCTAGTGGATCCACTTTACCTACAATTTATGGTTCTTACCTTGGCAAGTAAGGACATCTCTTTTCAATGTTGGATAGACATCGGATTCCATGTTATAGCTCACATGGTCTATGTCGGTTAATGGTAAACTCCCCACAAAATGAACTAAGTTAATTACTAATGTTTAATGAAGCTTCCTTTATGATTTAAAGATGCATTGACCATGTTCATGATTTATGAATTCTCTTAAATGATTTTACTATGTTTTAACTTGGTCATGCATTTCATGTTTTTGATTATATCCTCTTATGATCACGTTTCATGTTTTATTGCATTCCCCTCATACTTAGTACATTCCATGTACTAATGCATACTTGTGCCTACATTGTCTCACTAATGTAGGGCTTGACGACTCTTCTCCCTTCGTTCGTGGCTAGTTGATTGTATTAGAGACTTGAAGACTTGGTGAGTCTTCATACTTCAAGGACGATGCCACTCTTATATGTTTTTATTTATTAACATTTTCTGACTTTGTATGTGATGTATGAGTTATGTCTCAATCACTTCTTTTGATGTAATAGATGGCTAGTTGAGACTATGTTAGATTCCCGCTTCTGTCAAACTCTTTATGTTATAAGACTATCTCTTTGAACTCTTTATTTCTACTATATTGTATTATGTATGCTAAGTGGCTTTTGTAGGATTTCTCAGGGTCTTATACGCCATGTCACGTTTTGGGTGTATCTTGGATCGTGACATTAAGAGTGTTCATTTATTTACATATCCACATAGTAAAAAATATTTTATCTATATACATGATCTAATTTTCCGGCGAAGGGTGTTTGGCTGACCACTCTTCGCTGGCTGTAGCTCCGCCCCTGCCTCCCAGCACTGATTCTCCTCAGTGAGCATGTCATCAAAAGTCAAAGTATTAGGCAGGTCAACAGTAGAGGGTGAATCCTAAAGCAATGGAAGTTGGGGAAGGGTCTTACACTTGTGAGCAAGGGTTATTTCTTATCACAATTGTAGCAAAGTCTCTTTTCTCTCCGAAGTTGCAAATCAGAAGGTGGGAGACGTTTGAAAGGAATTTTAGGCATAAAAGATGAACTTTGGTGCACCACTGTATTGGGCGTGGGTAAAAGAGGGGGTCGTGACCTAGAGAAGGCAGGTCGGACAGGCCCTTTTTCAAACTCAAGTCGTTATTCATGCAAATGGGCCAAATCAGTAGCATCTGCTAAGGTACTTGGTTTATGGATAAGGACAACAATTTTAATATCCAACCAGAGTCCCGAGACAAAGATTTGGACTAACCAGGACTCAAAGATGTCTTCAATCTCATTTGCAAGAGCCTCAAAACGAGATTGAAACTCAGGCACCATGGAGTGTTGTCGGAGCTTTGCAAGACGACCCTTAGGTCCCTCCAAGGCCTATTTATGAAAATGCTAACAAAGTTTCTCAGCAAAATGTGCCCAATCAACTAGTTATTTATTGTGAAAGAGCCAGCGATACCATTCGAGGACCTCACCATCAAGATAAAATGAAGCCAACATGTATAGGGGAAATAACATAAAATTCAAAATACCTCTCATCTTGAAACACCCAAGCCTCGAGGTTTTTACCACTGAAACGAGAAAGCTCAACCGCCGCCGGTTTGTGGCGCATAGTCGTAGCCGCAGCTTGTGTGTCAAACACACCTCTGTGGGGCGAGGTCAGACAGGTTCCACCGCAACCGAATGCATAGATGCATTAGCAATGAAATCCTGCAGCAATTTCTGCTGATTATCGAATGCAGAACAAAGATTTGTAACTTTCGTAAAGAGATCAAAAAATTCTTTGGAGAGCCTTGAATCACCCATGGGAGTTCGCCAGATGAAAGCACCAATGTAACAATGTAATAATATAATAATTGGAAAGAGTTCCTTGATTGAATATTCAAAACAACTATTACAAACTATGAAGCTTTAACAAAGGAGAGTAAGAAAGCTTGTAATGACATAAAGAAGGAAAATGAGGAAACTTAGGGAAGAAGGAAGAAGAGAGAGTAAGACAAATACTAATAATTCCCTGCCTACTAATTCCTAGCATATTCTCTGCTATATGTAACAATTTCATTCCTTTCTAGGTTACTCATGTATTAGGTCTCTTCTAGACAAGATCTGTTAATGTTGTATTTGGCTTTTTGGTTCGTTTACTTGTCCCTGAGACCAAGAACGTCTTCAGTTCTGTCTAGGCCCAACTCGTTATCAGAATTCATAACAAATAGATTTGGAGATGAATTAAGGTCACAAGAATCTCCTAACACAAAGTTGAGTTGAAAACTTCCTCACCGATTGAGTTTTGATATAAGATTTTACTTAGGTCAAATTCAAACACTCATATCTCTCAGCATATAATGAATTAGCTGACCTATGACCTATCAAATTAAAGGCCTATGAGTCTTCTTTCCAACGCCACCAAATTTGTCTTATTTTCAGTTTGGAGTAAAAGGTTATGGTTGTTTTAATGTAACATGTTTGGGCTGGAAAATTCGGTGAGAACACCTGCCCATTTGGCGACTCGCCGATTGGGTTGGTGAATCACAAAATTAGCTCGCCGAATTATTCTGAAAACCTTAAGTCTTTGTCTATTTTGGCGATCTAAAGCCCTATTAAGAAAACCACCAACTATTTCGATGAGGAGACCTCCAGATCGCCGATTTGGCAGACGGTTTCATTAAAAGGTCATTTTCTTTGATTTTTATGATCTTCTTACGTTCCTAGAAGGGTATTCTTGACCTTTCACCCTCAATCAACTTTCCTAAGTCTATCTTACAACCTAATAACATCATTATATGTATAACAACTCTCAGAATACCCAATTCTCATTCTTCCAAAGATCAAGAACTCCAAGAAAGGATTTCTCCAATTTCTCAAGATCCAAAGGTTCCAAGATCAATTTTCTCTTCAAGAATCCTAAGGTTTTCAATCCAAGATTCTTCTCTACTCTTCATCTCCAAGAAAACAACAAGGAAGACAAAATCTAGGATTTCAAGTCTTCCAATCAAGTTCTTCTTCAAACTTCTTCAAGAAATTTTTTCTTCCAGGTATGTAAGGCTATTCATAGTGTTGGATTAGTTCGTCCTCACACCATACATATAAATTCAGTCAGTAAGAGCTCAGTCCAGTACTTTACCCATAATTTCCATGAAATTCTAGATATGAATTGAGTTTCTTATTCTATATCTCGAGTTCTCAATTACGAGATTATGATATTTTATATATTGATATCCTTGAGTTGTTGTTCATGCTTATATTTCACATGAACCCTAGTTGATGATATTTTATTGAAAGACTTTGTGCATTTAATTCTATGCATTGATTTTGGATTTTGAAGTGAGTTCAAAAGTATTTTAAAGTATCTTTTGAAGAATTTAAGAGAACACAAATTTCACGACCCAAAGTATACCCTAGGCGTAACATGGTGTATAGAACCCCGAGAGGCCTTACACAATCCACTTAGCATACATTATACAAGATAATAGATGTAAAATCTTAAGAGATAGCATTTATACATCAAAAGATTTTTACAAGTGGAAGTCTAACAAACCTCTCAAAGCCATCTGATACATCATAAGAAAAATGATTGGGACGTAACCCGTACATCACATACAAAGTCTGAAATGAAAATGACATAAAGAAATAAAAGAGTCTCGATCCTCAGAACATGAGGACTCACCCATCTTTAAAACCTATGTACAATCAACTAGCCACGAGTATGGGAGGTAGGAGCATTGGACCTTACATTAGTGAAACAATGTAGGCACAAGTATCCATTAGTACATGGAATGTACCAAGTATGAGGCGATATGCATAAACATGAACATGCGAATATAAATGACTTAAAACGAATATGCATGATCATAATGAAACATTTAAAAGCTTTTAGATAAGAAATGACCTAAAGATCATAAAATATAGTCAAATACATTAACATAAAGAACATAAGAAAAACTTTGAGAAAAACATAATCATTTTTGTGTATGCTTGAGTTAGTCTTCCACTTAGTAGTCAGCCAGGAAAATGGTTCACTTGGAGACCAATAATGGTTTTCGAGTGCCGGTCATGTCCAGGGTGTAGGCTCAAGACGTGACATGACTCCTAATCCAGTTATTTTACTAACTCAGCTTATTTTGATCGACTTAATTTAGTTCATTTAAAAATTATTGATATGTAGTCCAAATTGACCCTTGAGATGTTTTATCTAAATATTTTCAAAAGGAGATATTCTTATTTGATATGTTTTATACAGTCATGATAATATAAGAAATATAATTTTATTAGATACTCAAACAAACAAAGAATTTAAAACTTAGAATGAATTGAAAGGGTTGGATTATGACCTAGTTTTCAACCCATTTCAGTCTAACTCATTTCAGCCCAAGTAACTTTTGAGTAGGTCAATAGCCCACCTACTATTAATGGGAGAAGTGCACAAATACCCATTTTTTGGGACGCCATTTAACTAATATCCGCCTTTTTTGTGTACAAGTTTACCCACTTTTAAAAATGTTTCAACCACACGTGTCTGAGGTTAAAAATTTGTGTCTAAAGTGCATGTAAAACTTGTCTTAAATCTCATACATGTGTGTGCAAATTTTGTTTGCCAAATTTGCTCTTCATATTTTAATAAATTAACACTCAAATCAACTCTAAATAAGCTCAAATTTGAAACATAATTTTCATATATCATAATCATCAATTTTTTGAAATAACAACAAATCTAACAAGCCAATTTTATACAATTTTAATTCTTTTAAGCATATACGAGTTTTAGTCATACATGATTGAGACACCTGTTAAAATTGACTAAAGTTCAAGTCATGTGCTTCTGAATATTTTTGCCAGTAAAATAATAATTTTATGTTTTCAAATTTCAACACTCAAATCTATTTCAAATAAGCTCAAATTTGAAATATAAGTTTCATATATCATAAAGAATAAACCTCAACCATTAATTTGTCAAGACAACAACAAATCTAACAAACTCATTTGACACCATTATTTTCTTTAAAGTATGAATGAGTTTTAGCATACACGAATGAGACATATGTTAAAATTGGCTAAAATCCATGTGCGCGTGTTTGAAATGTTTTGCCAAGAAATCAATAATTTTATTTTTCAAATTTTCGCATCCAAATCTACTCTCAATAAGCTCAAATTTGAAATATAAGTTTCATGTATAATAACGAACAACCCTTAATCATCAATTTATCGAAATAACAACAAATCTTCCAAAGCAATTTAATATTTTGGTATGACGTTTGTGTTTAGTGATACACATTAAGATTGGCTATAATTTCAAACATGTGTATCCGACTATAGAGACAGAAGAAGCGAAAAAGAAATGTGGTTTTGCCTGAAAATTTTCTAATACTAGATATTCGTGCTAATTCTTTTAATGAAGGATATTATTTAAACAAGGCACCAAAAATAGGACACTCATGAAGTTTCTACTTTATTAAATCAATTCATTTAACACCCCACTAGATCAGAGTTTTTTTTTTTATAAAAAAAAACAAACTTCGACGATAAACAACAGTAGTTTGTTAAGTAACACCAAAACCAACAATTTTTAGCAGCCAATATTTGAGAAAAGCACCAATAGGAGGAGACTTGTTGCCATAGAAAAGCTTGTTTGATCTTTTTTTTTTTTTCCAAAAATAAAAAGCGCATTATCTTCCAAATATTTGGTAAAGGGGGGCCTAAGTATTCTTTAGAGCATGCATGTGATATATACTTAATATCAATGATAGTATTGTTTATCATGCTTTTCACAAGTCTCCCTCTGCTTTAGACACTTAATTTCAATGGTTTATCAAAGGTCATATTAAAATAAGATCAGAACACAAACATCACACGTTAATAAAAGTTCATATTGTAGATAAGATACAGCCATCATATTAACCAGACATGAAGGCCCAAATAACAAGTTGGTGTCTATGGTGCTAACTTTAAATCATTTATCACCAATTCAGTATGAACTCCATGTGCCTTAGCTTGTCATGTATTTATCATGATTAGGGCTGAAGAATAAATTGATGTGTCATATTCAAGGTGAAGTGTCATGATGTATGTTACATTATTTGCAGATGATATAGTACTAATTGATGAAATTTGACACAGAGTTAAGGCTAAACTAGAGATTTAGAGACTGACTCTAGAGTCTAAAGGGTTCAGGTTGAGCGGGACAGAAACTGAATACTTGGAGTACAACACATGAAGTTAGCGTGGAAGTATTGTCTTAATTCATAGGTCGTCCCCAAGAGAGAATGTTTCAAGTATCATGAGTCTTTAATTTAAGGAAACATGCAGATGGACTATGATGCCACTCACCGTATTGATGCATGGTGCGCAAAATGGAGGCTTTTCCCTAGGCTTGTGTGATAAGAATGTAACACCAAAGATTAAAGGTAAGTTTTACAGAATGGTAATTAGGCTGACTATGTTGCATGGGAGGAGAGTATTGAGCTCTCATGTTCAGAAGACCAGAGTAGTGGAAATGAGTATGTTGAGGTGAATGTGTGGACATACTAGAACAGACAATTGAGATGGAGATATTTGAGACAAGGTGAGTGTTACTTCAGTGGTAGACAAGGTGGGGAAGCGAGAGAGATAGTTCAACGTGTGAAGAGGCGAAATATAGATGCCCTAGTGAGAATGTATGGGAGATTATCCGTGGTGAACTTCAGGAGAGATAGAGATAGGCCAAAAAAGTATTGGGGATCGAAGAGGTGATTAGACAAGACAAAGCCTATTCCAGATTAAAAATGACATGACCTTAGATAGGAAGTTATGAAGGTCACTGATTGGTGTGGCAGGTTAATAGGTAGTAAAGCATAGTCTCGTTTTCCGGTGAGATAGGTTTCTACTGGCACACCAATAGTATTAGCACTATGCGTGTAGTTTCTACTCCTCTTGATTTTTGCTACTACATGTTATTTATTTTGATTTGGTTATCATTTTATTTTGTTGTGGTTACTGTCCCTTTTCTCTGTATACTTTATAATGCTTCCCCTATTACTTGTGATGTCTTCGTTATTTTTGTTTATCCTTTTGAATTTGCTTTGATATGCGTAGAACATACATTATTTTAGTAACTCATCCAACTTTAAACGGATTGAATTTGAGAGCCCATAAGAAATCATATATATATATATATATAAAAAGAGAACCCTAGGCCCGCCCACGTGGCGCCACCACAAATAAGGATTCCCTTTTGATTTATTTTTTTCCAAAACTAGCCTTCCTCTTTGATGAAAAGTTGTGACTTTTATGAAAAATTGTGACTTTTATTAAAAGTTGTGACTTTTACGAAAGGTTGTGACGTTTATGAAAGGTTGTGATCTTTCAGAAGGGTTGTGACTTTTGCAAAGAGTTGTGACCTTTCCGATAAGGCATAATAAGCATTTATTCACACTACCCTTTGTTGTCTATAAATAGAGGGACTTCCTCTCATTTTAAGACAGCGAAAATTCTAAACTTCTTCTTCTTCTGCACAATTAAATATTCGTGTACTTTGCTGCTATTGAGTGACTTACTGACACCATTGTTTTTGTATCAATACGTTAGTAAATAAAATCGTTTCATCCTGAGAGGATCTAATTCTTTAAACCTCAGTTATTAGAGGGGAATAGTTTTCTTTAGGGGACATTATGCTTTCAGTGGACTCAAATTTTTCCTTTTTATTTCATTCTATTTTTACATATCCTGGTATGTTTTTTTATAGTCATTAATTTATACTTATGATATTAATTGTTGTTTTTGAGTACATGTTTTAAACTCTGTTGGTTATGTTTCTTCAATGTTATTGTCTCCGGTTAAATTGAACATATACACATATAGTAGGTATATTCATTGTGCAGAAAATAATTATTGTACTCAGTTCCAAGAATTCATGTTTTGATATTCTATATAAAATTCTATAACTTAAAAGTACTATATATAAGCTTACATATTATCTATTTTTACATAGATATGAAGTTTCTCACTTATCAATTGAAGAAATTCATTATGCAAGTTCAAAAGTTATAACTGCTTTTATATTCAAGCGTAATTTCTTTTTTGAATCTGTTAAAAAAAATTTGAATTTTTTCCTGAGACATATATCACAATTGTAAAATCTATGCAACTTAAATGTGTTATTTTTCTTACGAAATGCCTTTGTATCTATGTTCTTATTTTTCTTCTTTATTTTCCTTTTAATGTTGATTAAAGAACCAATGATTTATCATTTCCTGAATAATTCATTCATTAGAGGTTCTTAAGTTATATGATAATGACAAATAATCAAATTTATGCTGGAATATTGCTAATATTTTTTTAATGTATGTATATAATTAAAGAATCATTTGCAAGTTTAATGTAATTATTATTTATGGGCAAATTACCTAGTTTCATTATAAAAATAGACCGTTTTAATTATTTGGAACAACACTATGACTTTATTAGATCATCATAGGAGACACTAACAATTATAAGTTGAATCTTTATTCTCGTTTATTGATTTGATCCCATGAGTTGAACGCCAAACGACAGAGTCAAAAGTGCTTCAACATAAAGTGACCTAATGAGTCAAAATCCAACACAAGTCCAAACACACAAAGCCAAATTTGGAGATTTATCAAGTAAATTTGAAAGAACTTAAGCTAATAATTTAAGAAAACTACATTATCTAGTTGTTTTTTTCTTTCTAAAAAGTAAATTGAAAAGGTGAAGAATTGGATTATATTAGATTTGATTCAATGCACTCATTTGCCACAACTATCTAAGACCCAAAAATATACACAAAAAGCAAGTTAGACAAAGAAAACTTTTTAAGGACTTAGTTATACCTTAAACACCAATAATTATTTGTATAGTGTCAAAGGGTACTTTCTTCTGTCAAAAGAGGTACATGCAACTTATAATGTGTTCAATTATAGAGTTAAAGAAAAGATACATGTAGGTACTCATCACTTGCACAAAGCCACAAACTAAAATTCCATCCACTTAAGAATTTTAGTCCTAGCTTTCAATCCTCTAGCATGATCTTTAGAGTACATCAACTTTTTGTCTCAAAAACAACAAAAGAGTATGGCATCACCAATTGAATATAATTCTAGTTATTGAGGTCCATGGTGGGAAAGGCAGAAGCCAAGAAGACACGTGCCATTCCATAGCTAAGACAAAACGACCGCAAAATCTCATGTGAATCTTGTCTGGACCGCAAAAGTTTATTGTGGAACCATGTGTTTCGTGATTCTAAATCTTACTCTACTATGTAGATTATAGACATTCAAATTGATTTATGAAAATTTTGGACTCAGTGTACGTTGGAGTCTCTTCAATTCTTTCCACATGTGTGTTCACAATAGAATTCTCAAGTAAAAGAATAAAAAAAATCAAGGATTGTATTGATATGTAAATTGTCGAGTAAATGCTTTTATTATAGGAGTGAATTGTAGAGTCTTAGGTTTGTTACACTTAGAGTCCTACTACAATACAAATATATATACAATTTACAAGAGTAGTGATTGACTACTACTACTATAATAATAACTTTTTCTAGTCGACTTCAGCTAACACAAGACATATATAGTAGCCTAGTCGACTTTAACTAACACAATAGCCCAGCCCCAATGTGACTTTAAATCTATAATAGTTAACAGGTGTACACGTTTATTGTACCACATGTTGTTCAACATGTTCGTTATCTTCAGGTTTCCTTATCTTCAACACAGCCCCTCAAGCTAGTGAGTCGAGGAACAATTACTCCTAGCTTGCTTCTAAGCCCAATAAAGACTTGTTTTGTTAATGCTTTGGTATGAATGTCAGCTAGGTAATCCTTGGACCTCACAAACTGAGTAAGAAGTTGAACTCTGGCCACTTTTTCTCGGACAAAATGGTAGTCCATTTCTACATGTTTGGTTCTAGCATACATAACTGGATTGAATGTCATGTACAAAGCATTCTAGTTATCACAATGCAATGTAGGAACTGACTTGAGGTACACTCCAAAATGATGAAATAAATATGTGATCCATGTCATTTCTGCTGCAGTGGAGGCTAGTGCTCTATACTCAGCTTTAGCACTTGATTTTGCTAATGTGATCTGTTTCTTGAAAGTTCAAGAAATACAGTTTGCACCTAGGTAGATGCTATAACCTGTAGTGAATCTCGTAGTGATGGTGCATCCTCCCTGATCAGCATCTGAGTATCCATACAACCTACAAGGTGATTGTGAAATAAGTATGAATCCAAAATGTAGGGTACCTTTGATGTACATAAGAATCTTTTTGACTCCTTGAAGCTATTCAATATTAGGACTTTGCATAAACTGACTTGCTAGACTCACTGCATGAGTGGTATCATATCTTGTGAGTGTCAAATAAGGGAGACTCCCTACTATCATTCGGTAGAGAGAGACGTCTACAATACTTTCCACAGCTTATGTAAACCATGCTTTTGACCCAAAGGAGTAGGTAGAGGCTTTGCGAATGTCATATTTATCTTGTCAAGTAACACAACAACATACTTAGGCCTCATTTGTTTGTACTTAATGGAGGTCTGAATCTGAATGGTTCAGACATTACACCATTAAGGGTGTTTATTTTTCTACTTAAAATCTCTTAATGGGACTGGAAAGGTATGAATGAATCAGATCTGTGACAGAGTCTTATTTTCGTTCAAACTCTTTTAAAGACACTTTTATTTTTGAAAAAAATTGTGCTCCGCATTTGTTTCTTAAAAAAAAAGTCAAGCCTCTCTCATTCTCCTACTTTATTAGTTATACAAATTATTTCCTTTAAGCTTTTAATTTTTTTTCTTGTTTCTTGTTTATCCAGAATTGATAAAATTTATTGTAAAAAAATTATTTGATTAAAATGCAAAACAACTTCATAATATGTGTTGTTGAAATCGGATGATGATGCCTTTATAAATCTGCTTACAATTATTTGAATGTATCATGTGCATTATTTATTTTAGAGAAGAGTACATAGGCAAACACCTTATAGAACATAAAGATGTTTCACTTATTTATTTAAGATCAATTTGTGTTGAATTTATTTATTTAAAAATAGGATGACTACATTTTTTTCTAAAAATTACTTTTATTATTATAATTTATATATGTAGTCCATTTAGTTCCATTTTATTTCTATCAAACTTAAAATAATTATTTATAGTTCAAATATCTTAACGTTTATCAAAGAATGATTTTTTTTCTAATATTTTTTTAATGTCCTATTTAACTACTATTTTATTTGAGTTATATATATATATATATACACACCACTTGCCGCGATGTCCGTCGACGTGAACTCACATTTAGACCAGTCGTGCGCTCAAGGCGCACGAGAGGCCAACTTCTGCCCCCACGCAATGCCTTGCGGCGTGCGAGGGCGACGCGATGCGTGAAGCCAGGCATAAAATCCCTCGACCTAATGAATTCGGGCACAACTTGCGTTCACGCAGTTTTTTGTCTTTCATAAATCCAAGAATTTCATCTTTGAGTATGAATTACGAATGCCCCCACTGTCCCTGTTAATCACTACTCCGATTCTGAAGGCCAACGTAATAAGACTGAAATCCTTTGTGTGTTAGGAGCTCCGAGCGGGACCCCACATTAGGTGGTATTACCCAATGAGTTTAAGTATATCAAAAAACGGAGGAAAAGAAACTTACAAGGATTCCCTTAGTAACAACGAGCAAACCAAGAACAACCTAGCCTTAAAATCAAGCGACTCCGTTCTTTGAATTGTAGTCTACAGAAGCGTCCTCAACAGCGGACCAGACATAAGTCTCCTTTTCAACTTCCATGACCATTGTCCTACTGTATTAATCGACCAACACTCTTTGTGAGATCTAGGTTAGCGCACAGTTTAGCACCATAACCCAGCTTCCGGTTCATCTCGCATCACCAGTTCTGCTTACCCAAAATGGCCCACTTGGAGATCTTGATTTCATGGCACGGCTCAACAAAGAAGCCACATCGTCCTACCTATTAGAGTTTTAGAATAGGTCGAGGGCGTTGCGCCGCTAAGGCCTCTAATTATTGGCTTTACCCGATAGAACTCGCACGCGAGCTCCAACTATCATGAGGGAAACAAACTATCTTAGTCATTCAATATTCAAATTTATAGATAAGATCTTAATCATTCAGATGTGCATTCAGATTCAGACGTCTTAATCTTAATGAAAACAAGTGAGGCCTTACTCTGATTCAAGTGAATTCCTCCTGCAAAATATTTGACCTCCACTCCAAGAAAGAAGTGTAAAGGACCAAGATCTTTCATAGCAAATTACTTTCCAAATTGTAGAACGAACTCATAGACATGTGATTGATTACTTCCTGTTACAATAATGTCATTTGCATATAATAAGAAAAATATAGTACCTTTGTGAGTTTGCAAAGTGAACAAGGAGGGATCTTCCTTATTACACATGAAACCAATATGTAGGAGATGCATGTTAAACCTAACAAACCAGGCTCTTGGTGCATGAGGGTATTGATGAGTCTGGGATTTCGACTCACTTAGGGCTTGTTTTTCATAGTATCAGTGTCCTTGATACCCATTTTGTGCTCTAAACTGATGTTTGAATGCTAAATTACAGCAATGAAGGCAAAAGAGCAAGGCAGGGATGTTACCAGACAAAAAGGAGTGGAAAAGCTTAAAAAAAGCTGAAGTTAATGATCATCAATGCCATTCGGCGAGTCGCCGAGTGGCACTTCAGCTCGCCCAAAGTTACAGTGTGCCAACCCTTGGACAATGGAAATTAGGCAGTAGAAAGTGTCTTTCAGCAACAAGCCGATTGGATTGACAAAGGAGTCTCAGCCCACCGAAGTTTACAGGAAAATTAGTAAAGATGCAAGCAACAACGACGATGAGAAAGGACAAGTGGCGCATCACCGATCAAGTCAGCGAGCCCAACCTCGATCGCCTAAAGTCACAGTATAAAAAGGGTGATGAGTCAGGGTAAAACGGTGAGGAAGATGAACACTTGGAGCATCACCGACTTGGTCGGTGATGCTCGACTAACTCCGTCGAATTATCCCGAAGGCCAAAATTTGGGAGCATATAAATTGATTTTCAAAAAGAGAAAAGAGTATCCTAACATTGTTAGACTCTAGACTTTTGATCGAAACACTATTTTTCTGAGTTTTCAAGGATAATTTAAAGTTGGGTGTTGATCCCAAGTGGATTTCGAGCATTGTAAAGACGGGAAATTCGTTACTTATCTTATGGATAGTATAATTGATAATATTTTTCTGTTAATTGCAATGCGTGGCTAAAATCCCCATTCTTGGGGGTGTGATTATGTGATTAATTATTTAAATTATCTTATGGGTGTTAGTAATTACTGATTTATTTTCTGTTTTGAAGTGGGTTCGATTGGTAATTGAGTTTTAATTCATGAATTATAGTTAAAATGTCAATTCTAGTCTAGTATTATATGCTTGCTTGAGAGAGAAGGTTTAGAATTAAAATTATCAATTGATGATTGTAGTGATTGGGTTGTTGTGGGTTCAACTCGAGAGAGTAAAATCTAAATTCGATTTTACCTATCTAGCTCGAGAGAGTAGATAAATTGAGGTTTTGGGCTGTTTAGAGTACGACGCTTGTTGAGGTTCAAGAGAACTCACTTGATTAGTGATAGTTAATCAAGAGATGACTATTACATCTAAAGCCTAGCCTACCCACTAAGATTCATCAACTTTTGATAATTAGCCGTACAATGAAATTTGCAATTAATCGATCATACCCTCAAGTATCCCTTTCTACTTGTTT
This sequence comes from Solanum etuberosum, assembly GCA_029582245.1. Taxonomy (NCBI): domain Eukaryota; kingdom Viridiplantae; phylum Streptophyta; class Magnoliopsida; order Solanales; family Solanaceae; genus Solanum; species Solanum etuberosum. Next base: position 52,462 of record JAJONR010003161.1, on the reverse strand, counting down.
ACTCTCCTGTTTCTGTAGTTATTAATTGGCAAACCTTATCCCCCATTTGACACTTTTTGTCAACACCTTAGATTTAATCTAACGATTTCGATAATTTCTATTCCTACAACCGATTAGAACATGTCTTTCACTTCATCATTGAATTCTCTACCGTACCACTCCCTGTGGGATCAACCCCAACTCTTCGTTGGGTTTATACTTGATTGTGATCTCCTACACTTAGTATCATATGAAGTGTAGTTGAACGTTATAAAAAATGGCGCTGCTGCTGGGGAGTGGTGTTTAGAATTCTCTTAGTGAAGTATAGCTGTGATCTAATCGTGATTGTAGTTGAATCAACTTACTTTAGTTTGTGTTTGTTGCTAGCTGTTTGTGAACAGGTGACGAGATGAGTGTGAACGGAATCAATGGTAGCCAACTTGGCCACCAATATAACATTGGGAACTTGAATAATGTCAATGAGGCTCAATTGGGTAGCGTGGGTGCTATTCGTTTATCTCCGGTCATGGGAAATGCTGTATTTCATGTGACTAGCACTATGCTGCAACTATTGAAAATAAAAGGTGTATTTGGAGGGCTGGATCATGAGGATCCCCATGACCATATTTGGAATTTTGTGGACGTGTGTGGTCCATACTCGCTCAAGAATATCTCACAAGAATCAGTCTGGCTCCGGTTGTTCCCTTTTTCTTTAATGGGGGAAGCAACCAAATGGTTAGCGGATCTACCGAGGGACTCTATTACGTCTTGGGAAGAGCTTACCGAGGCATTCTATATAAGATTTTTCCCACCCTCGAAGATGGTAAAGTTGCGGGACAATATTCAGAACTTCAAGCGAGTAGACAGTGAACCGATTTATGAAACATGGCTGAGATTTCAAAAGTTTCTACTACAATGTCCAACTCATGGACTTCCGGGTAATGTGATACTACAATATTTTTATCGGAGTCTAGACTCAGTTAACAAAGGGGTAGCTGACTAGATTGTTCGTGGAGGGATAATGCTACAACCATTTGAAGTAGCATATTCTTTTCTTGATGAAATGACGAAAATCAATCGAGCTTGGTACACTCAAAAAGAACAAGTGTCTCCATTGAACTTCAGGATGACAAAGGAACAACTCGAAAAAGAGAAAGAGCGGGATGAGAATATAAGCAAAATGATGTCCCAAATAGAGTTGTTGAGAAAACAGGTGATGGAAAGTGTTGATGAAAACAAAGAAGTAAAAAGAGTGTTTAGACTTGAAGAGGGTTCTTTCCCGAGCTATTTACAGTCGGGTGGGAATCAAGGTTGGAACCCACTTATTGAAGATGACTTTTGGAGGAGAGAAGACAATCATGAGGTGTATCACATGCAAGCAGGTGACAACCCAAAATCTAAGGGCAGTTCAGGAAGCCTCCGAGTGGATGAATTGTTATCGCGCATTCTAGACAAGGTTGAAGGGTCTGATGACATGCTTAAGGAAATGAAGGCTGATTTCTCATCATTGAATAACAAGGTAAACTCTCACATAGATTCCATCAAGCAACTTAAATGTCAAATGAGCCAACTTTCAGCCCAAGTAGAACCCAAGCTATTAGAAAAGAGTGCAAATGAGGATATGGCAAATTCAAAGGATGATCATGACAAAAGTTTGGCGGTTTTAACGCGATGTTGGAAAGTAGCAGGTGGTGATGTGAGAGTGAATTATGGGACAATGAATAATGGAGAAGAGAAAGACACCATTGAGGTAGAGAGGTCTACTCAACACTGGAGAATAACATGACCAAAGAGGATGAAGAAAGCCCAATGCAAAGCACCACCAAAAAGCTGCAAATAGCTAAAGATGGGGCTGCATCTTCTTCGAAGGTAGTGAAACTCTTACCCAAAATCAATCCCCCTTTTCCTCAAAGGCTCAAAAAGTGGAATGGAGATGAAAAGTTCAAGAAATTTCTATCCGTGTTCAAGACACTTTCCATAAACCTTTCTTTATAGGTCTCTCATAATTATAGTGCTATTATGTCCAGCGATGTGATAAAAAAGAAAGAAGATTCGGGAGCATTCACCATTCCGTGTACCATTGGAATGCTTCAGTTTGCCAAGGCTTTGTCTGACTTGGGGGTGAGTATTTACTTGATGTTGTATGCTATCTTCAAACAACTTGGGTTGGGCGAACCTAAATCCATAAAAATGCGGCTTCTCATGGCTGACCAGTCTATTAAATACCCCATTGGAATACTTTATGATATCTTGGTGAAGGTGGATAAATTTATTTTTCCGACTGATTTTGTTATTTTGGATTGTGAGATTGATGCGAAAGTGCCTATTATTTTGGGTAGGACATTTTTAGCAACCGGAAAAGCTCTAGTGGATGTTGAAAGTGGTGAGTTAAAGTTCCAGGTAAATGATGACGAGGTTACATTCAATGTGTGCAAATCGATGAAGCAACCTAGTGACATTCATGTGATCTCAATGACTGATGTGATTGATGAGGCAGTGGCTAGTGTGAGTGAAATGATGTGCATGAGTGAACTCCTTGCTGATGTTCTTTCAAACTATGATGAGGATGAAGTGCAAGGGTATGATGAAGTTGTGGCTGCTCTATCGGGACTAGGTGCTTATTCTAAAAATCCAGTGAAGCTTGATATTGATCTGAAAAATCGAGAGAGTCCTCCGGCCAAACCATCTACTGAAGAACCTCCAAAGCTTGAGTTAAAAGCACTCCCATCCCATCTTCGGTATGTATTCTTGGAAGTGAATTACACTTTACCCGTCATCATTGCTGCGGACTTGCTTGAGTGGCAAGTGAAATTGTTGGTTGAGGTGTTGAAACGATACATTGAAGCCATCGGATGGACAATTGCTGATATTATGGGGATTCCCCCCGGGATATGCACTCATAAAATCCAATTGGATATTGAATGCAAACCAAGTGTTGAGCATCAGAGAAGACTAAATCCGCCTATGCAAGAAGTGGTGAAGAAAGAAATCATCAAGTGGTTAGACAGAGGTGTAGTGTACCCTATTGCAGATAGCAAATGGGTAAGTCCCGTGCAATGTGTACCAAAGAAAGGAGGCATCACAGTGGTTCCAAATGAAAAAGGTGAACTTGTACCTATGAGGCTGGTCACGGGGTGGCGAGTATGCATGGACTATCGGAAATTAAATGCATAGACCGAGAGAGATCATTTCCCAATGCCATTTATGGACCAGATGCTTGATAGGCTTGCGGGGTGTGGATGGTATTGCTTTTTGGATGGTTATTCTGGGTACAACCGAATTTCCAGTACACTGGAAGATCAGGAAAAAACCACTTTTACATGTCCCTACGGTACCTTTGCCTTCAAGAGGATGCCTTTTGGGTTGTGTAATGATCCGACAGCATTTCAACGATGTATGCCCTATATTTTCACAAACATGGTGGAAAACTCAATAGAGGTATTCATGGATGATTTCTCAATCGTTGGTGATTCATTTGAAGCCTGTCTTGAACACATTGGGCAAGTGCTACAAAGGTGTGTGGAGACCAATCTAGTTCTAAATTGGGAGAAATGTCACTTCATGGTAAAAAACGGCATTGTGTTGGGGCATAAATTTTTAGGAGAAGGAATGCAAGGGGATCAAGCTAAAGTCGAAGTCATTGCCAAACTTCCCCCTCCTATCTCGGTAAGAGGTGTCCGGAGTTTTCTAGGACATGCGGGTTTCTACAGGCAGTTTGTAAAAGACTTTTCCAAAGTAGCACACCCACTTTGCAAATTGCTAGAGAAGGAATCGACCTTCAATTTTGATGACGCTTGCATAATGGCATTTTTGTGCTTGAAAGAAAAACTAGTATCAGCCCCGATCATTATTGCCCCCGATTGGAGTATTCCATTTGAACTCATGTGTGATGCTAGTGGTATTTCTTTGGGAGCTGTGCTTGGTCAATGATAAGGGATATTATTTCACCCAATATATTATGCAAGTAAGACATTGAATATGGAGCAAAAGAATTATACCGTCACGGAGTAAGAATTGTTAGTGGTGGTGTACGCGTTTAAAAAATTCAAAGCGTACCTTTTGGTAACCAAAGTGGTGGTGCACACGGATCATGCTGCCATTAGGTAGTTGATGGATAAGAAGGATGCGAAACCAAGGTTGATTCGGTGGGTACTGTTGTTGCAAGAATTTGATTTCGAAGTAAAATATCGGAAGAGATGTGAAAACCAAGTAGCAGATCATTTGTCTCGGTTAGAAACCAATATAGTTGATCCCAATGAAAGAGACATTATGGCCGAATTTCCTGATGAAACGGTGATGAGGATGAACCAAGGCAACCCACCTTGGTATACTGACCTCGCTAACTATGTGGTGTGTGGAAAAATATCTGAAAGTTTGAACATCTACCAACGAAAGCGGTTCTTGTTCGATATGAAGAGGTATTTCTGGAATGAACCATATCTGTTAAGAGAATGCGCAAACCATATAATTCGAAGATGCGTTCTGGAAGAGGAAGTCAATGATATTCTCAATGCTTTCAATGCCTCACCTGTTGGTGGACACCACAACGGAGTGCAGACAGCCGCCAAAGTGCTTCAAAGTGGATACTATTGGCCATCACTATACCAAGACACATATGGCTTTGTTAAACAATGAACACAATGCCAAATGCAAGGAGGGGTATCAAGAAAGCATGAGCTACCTCTCAATCCCATCCTAGAGGTTGAATTGTTTGATGTTTGGGGGATAGATTTCATGGGTCCGCTTGTGAGTTCTTTTGGAAACAAGTATATTTTGGTGGCAGTTGATTACGTTTCTAAATGGGTAGAAGCTGTAGCCTTACCGAACAATGGGGGAAAGAGTGTTGTACAGTTCTTAAAGCGCAATATATTCACAAAATTTTGCACCCTGCGTGCTATTATCAGTGATGGGGGGTCTCATTTTTGCAACCGGTTGTTTGCTTTGTTGTTGAGCAAATATGGAATCAAACATAAAGTTGCAACACCCTACCATCCACAAAAAAGTGGCCAAGTTGGAGTTTCAAATCGAGAGATTAAGAGTATTATGGAAAAAATAGTGAATGCATATCAGACGGATCAGTCTCGGAAGCTGGATGATTCTCTTTGGGCGTACCGCACCACCTTCAAAACACCAATTGGCATGTCACCATATCAATTGGTATTTGGAAAATCTTGTCACTTGCCAATTGAGCTTGAACATAAGGTGCTATGGGCATTGAAAACACTAAATCTGAACTAGGGAAATGCTTCAAAAAGGAGAGTAAATCAACTTCATGAGTTGGAGGAATTTCGGTTGAGGGCGTATGAAAGTGGAGCCCTTTATAAGGAGAAAATGAAGAAGTGGCATGACGCTAAAATTCTTCAGCGAGAGTTCTAAGTTGCTGATTTTGTTTTGCTTTACAATTCTCGTTTGAGACTTTTCTCGGGTAAACTCAAATCAAAGTGGTCTGGCCCATTCAAAGTAACTCGAGTGTTCACCAATGGGGCAATTAAATTTAAAGGTAAAGAAGGACCAGTATTCAAAGTAAATTGGCAGTGTCTGAAGCTCTATTTTAGAGAATGTCATGAAATATCGGTAATTGAAGTGGTGTATTTGGAAGATGCTTGAGAGCATTTTCACGTCGTGCCACGACGTTAAATAAGGCTCTTCTTGGGAGGCAACCCAAGTTTTAGTTGTTTTCAAATAATGTATTCTGAATGTGCAGGTATTGGTTATTGTGCGAGGGTGAGTGGTTTGGCGGTCATGATTTGGCTCACCTTTTATGCCTGAGTGGAGGATTATGGTTCTGGAAAATTAGGCGATGCTACCGGTCTGTTTGGCGGTTCACCGAATGGGTTTGGTGAGCCCGATCTCGCTCGTCGTTTGTTCCCACCTACAGTGCCAGTGTTCTGGAACTTTTGGCGAGCCCCATGCAGTTCGACGGTTCGCCAAGTAATTCAGCGGTCTCCAATAATTTTCGCCAATTGGCCACGTAGTGAAGAACTCTCCTGACCCCACTCCTTTCATTCGGTACTTTTCCCTTTTTAATTATGTCTTTATTTTTCATTTCTTTTGCATTGAGGACAATGTTAGATATATTTGGTGGGGTGGGGGTTTGATGCCATCTCTTGATGTTTGTGAATGTGGATGTTCTATTGCAATCTCGAGTATCGATTGTGATCAATACCGATGACTCAAAAAGTACTCTCAATTGAACAATATGTGTGTACGGCTCCAATGAGGTGAATTGAGTTGCATACTCCATATGTGAACTCCTAGCATCTCATTGTGATTAGCTAGTTGTTGAGTTGACCTCTTCTGATGATCGTTGCACGCTAGCTAAAAATTGTAGAGTCTTGTTTGATGATTGTGTTGAATGCCATGTGTGGTGAGATTTTTCTTGAAACTTATGCTGGGTAATATCTAGAACTTGCCTCGTCAGTCCAATTGATTATTGTAAGCAAGTGATTGAGATAATCTTAGGCAAAATTTGTGAAAAGAGAATCAAAATTGATTTTATACCACTTTGTGACCACCTTGTGAGAGTGTGAACCTAGCTTGGCACCATTTCAGCCTATCCTTTTCTTTTGATTAAACTTGAACAACTTTGACCTCTTTGTCCCATCACCTATAACCTTCATAAAGTATTGGTTTGTTTGAATAAGCCAACTTAGGTGTGGTGAAAAAGGAGGAAAGTCAAAAAGTGTGAAATACTTTCCCTTGAAAGATCATGTTGAAAAAGATGGAGTCCTTCCATGTAAAAAAAATTGATAAAGAAAAGAATGGCTGAAATAAAGGTTTTGAAATGGACAAAAGAAACGGGGTGGCAAATGAATTCTGTTTAAAAGATCATAGGGTGGAAGGTGAAAAGCAAAAAGAGTGAAAGAAAAGGAGAAGAAGTAAAGTGCAAGCCATGCTTCATGAAGGTAGAAGTCACTAAATCAAAATGATCATACCTTTTACAAGCCTTAAAAGATCTTTGTGATCTTGAGTGAGCTGAAAATAATGTCCATTGGAAAGTAAGGGCAAGCCTATGGGTAAGGTCATGCATATGTTTATCTTTAGGAGTGTGAGAGTTGCATTTGATTCTAAAATTCTAGAAATTTGATGAGTTTTGTGTGAGCATGGAATCATTCTTGGTGTGAGGGCATTTGAATGCTTTTGTTGAGCTTGAACTTGCATTTGAAGCACACATTGCGAGCTTGAGTTTTATTTGATAATGGTTAGTCATAGTTTGAAACTTAGAGTGCACAATTGAACATTGCATAAGTAGTTTGAACCTCTTGTGTGCATTCATTTTGAGTCTTGAGTAGCACTATTTGTAGACATCCTTATTGAACTGATTGATCTTGTATTTTACTTGAGGACACACACAAGTTTAAGTTGGGAGTGTTGATGAGTCTGGGATTTTGACTCACTTGGGGCTTGTTTTTCATAGTATCAGTGTCCTCGATGCCTATTTTGTGCTCTAAACTGATGTTTAAATGCTAATTTGCAGCTATGAAGGCAAAAGAGCAAGGCAAGGACATTACCAGGCAAAAAGGAGCGGAAAAGCTAAAAAAAATCTGAAGTTAATGAAAGCTGATGATCGCCAATGCCACTCGGCGAGTCGTCGAGTGGCACTTCAGCTCGCCCAAAGTTATAGTGTGTTAGCCCTTGGACAATGGAAATTAGGCGGTAGAAAGTGTCCTTCGGTGACACGCTGATTGGATCGGCGAAGGAGTTTCAGTCCGCCTTAAGTTTACAGGATAATTAGTGAAGATGCAAGCAACAACGGCGATGAGAAAGGACAAGTGGCGCATCGCCGATCAGGTCGGCGAGCCCAACCTCGATTGCCTAAAGTCACAGTAAAAAAAAGATGATGAGTCAAGGCAAAGCGGCGAGGAATAAGAACACTTGGCGCATCTCCGACTTGGTCGGCGATGCTCGACTAACTCCGCTGAATTACCCTGAAGGCCAAAATCTGGGAACGTATAAATTGATTTTCAAATAGAGAAAAGAGTATCCTGACATTTTTAGACTCTAGACTTTTGATCAAAACACTGTTTTTCTGAGTTTTCAAGGAGAATTTGAAGCTGGGTGTTGATCCCAAGTGGATTTCGAGCATTGTAAAGACGGGAAATTCGTTACTCATCTTATGGATAATATAATTAGTAATATTTTCATGTTGATTGCAATGCATGGCTAAAACCCCCATTCTTGGGGGTGTGATTATGTGATTAATTGTTTAAATTAGCTTATGGGTGTTAGTAATTATTGATTTATTTATTGTTTTGAAGTGGGTTCTATTGGTAATTGAGTTTTAATTCATGAATTATAGTTTAAATGTCAATTCTAGTCTAGTATTCTATGCTTGCTTGACAGAGAAGTTTTAGAATTAAAATTATCAATTGACGATTGTAGTGATTGGGTTGTTGTGGGTTCAGCTCGAGAGAGTGAATTCTAAATTCGATTCTACCTATCTAGCTCAAGAGAGTAGATAAATTGAGGTTTTAGGTTGTTTATAGTACGACGGTTGTTGAGGTTCAAGAGAACTCACTTGATTAGTGATAGTTGATCGAGAGATGGCTATTAAGTCTAAAGCCTAGCCTACCCACTAAGATTTAACGACTTTTGGTAATTTGTAATTACCCGTATAGAAAAATTGGCAATTAATCGATCACATCCCTAAGTATCCCTTTCTACTTGATTACTCCCTTGTTTCTGTAGTTATTAATTGACAAACTATATCCCCCAATTTGACACTTGTTGTCAACACCTTAGATTTAATCTAACGATTTTGATAATTTCTATTCCTACAATCGATTAGAACATGTCTTTCACTTCACAATTGAATTTTCTACCATATCACTCCCTGTGGGATCAACCCCAACTCTTCGTTGGGTTTATACTCGATTGTGATCGCCTACACTTAGTATCAGATGAAGTGTAGTTGAGCGTTATCAAGCACCCAGGGTCAACAAATCCAGAAGGTTGGCTCATGTACACCTGTTCTTGCAAGAGATCATGGAGAAATGCATTTTTGACATCTAGCTCTTTTGATTTCCCACTTAGAGCTGACAACAATGGATAAAACCAAGAAGATTTAAGCACCAATATCCATGTCTTGTTGCTATGTAAAGCATTAATTTCAGCCTGCATAACTGCAAGCTAATGAGGTGCCTTCAATGCTTCTTTAGTAGTTTTTGGTTCCCTCAAGATCTCTTCTTTGTTGTTAGCAAAAAGTGATAGATAATGTTACTTTGTTTTGTATATGGTGATCATGTGATGCCCTTGTAATGCAGGAGGTGGATCAACAGAGGTTGTTGGTTATAATATAGTATATTCAGATAGTTGGTTCTCAGTCATATTCCACCTTGAAAGATCAACTTCTAGGTGTATCCCTTGTGGACTAGTCACAGAGAGGGTGGAATTTGATGGACCGCCACTATATGGATCTACACCTTCAACCTATTTATCACTATCACCTACCTATCATGCACTTGCAAACTCGATCCTTACTACCACTGTCTGGACCCACACCTTCAACATGTTCCTTACTACTAGTATATGATCCTGCATATGAGAGTTCAATATCCCTATGATCATCAAGAGGTATGAATGATGTTATATGTTCAGTAATATTATCACCAGTATCTTGTGTATGCCAATAACCTGCATTTCCCCTGAATTAGGACCATCATGTGCCTGCAATTTGGAGAAAAATTTAACAAAAGTAGTCAGGGGAGGTGAGACATCAATGTTAGTCTGATATGGACTTGGAGGCACAAAAGGTAATGTTTTTTCAAAAAGACAACATATCTGGACACATGCACTCCTATGATAGAATCTATTACCTTTGTGCAAGTTGTTGCATCCTATGAACACACATGGGTAGGTCTATGTACTGAACTTGATACTACCCTTGATATATGGAAAACACCCTACACACAAACACCTTTAAGTTGTTGTAATCAGGGTGCTCACCATATAACTTAATAAATAGAGCCACCATCTTTAAAACTGAGAAGAAAAGTTAATAAGGAATACAACAACAAGGAAAGCCTCAACCCACAGAAACAAAGGAAGATTAGCAGGGAGTAGGATAATTAAGTCAGTCTCAACAATATGTCTATGCTTTATTTTTGAGACCCCATTTTATTCAAGTGTGTTAGGAAATGAGATGTCCCTGACAATACCACAATCTTCAAAATGTTTAATGTAGTCTATTTTTATGAACTCACCACCTCCATCACATTGAAATATCTTAATCTGTTTAGAAAACTATTTTCCATCATTTTCTTAAATTTGACAAATACTTCAAAAAAAGTCAGACTTCCTTTTTCGTAAATACAACCAAGTATATATTGTGTGATCATCTACAAACATTACATAATATCTCATATGCTGAGAATATTCAATAGGAGTAGGTCCCCATAAATCACGATGTATTTCCAATAAATATTCCTTCTCAATTTTATTACTCAAGCCAAATGGAAGTGTACAACTTTTGCCTAACTGACAACTAGAACAAACAGTATGCAATTTATTCCAATTACTAACATAAATGCTACTATTATTACTTCAAACTTTCAGAAACTTCAAACTAGGATGTCCTAATCTGGTATGCCAAATGTCGTCTGACGTTTTCTAGTCTTCTATAGCAGTCAAAGCGTAGAGATTCTTATCTTCCAAAGCATAGGGTCCACTTCTCTTAGTTCTCTTTGCCAGTAGTGCCCTTGTTTTCTTATCCTTTACAACAAAGTTAGTTTCATCAAATTCAAGAGTACAACAAATGTATTTTTCAAGTTTGCTAATTGAGAGTGGATTCTTAGTAATCTTAGGGACTACAAGGACCTCTTGTAATTTCAGACCTGATCTAGTTGTGTTTCCAACATGTGTTATGTCTAACCGTGAACCACTTACAACAATGATTTTATTAGGTCCATTGTAGTGTTTAAGGTCAAATAAAATACCTGAGTTATTTTTCATATGACTACGGGCTCCTGAGTCCACATACAAAATGTCATCAGTAGCAGATATATTCTGTAGATTGACAACAACCAATGTTTGTTGTAGTTCATTTGCATATTGATAAGAGTAGTTTCACCTGTAAAAACACTTAATAGTAGTATGATTATTCCTACCACAAACTTGATATGACTTAGTAGTGTTTCTTTCCTTATTTCCACTTTGGAAATTTTGATTAGTCTGAGAACCCGATCCTTGTCCGGCAGGCTTGAAGCCTCTTCCTCTTGAGTTAAATTGTTGTTTCCTCTTCTCTAAGAGTAGTTCCCTCTTCTCCTGCCCCTTTGGAAAGAGAACGAAATGTTATGGTTCTGTTGTGACACATCTTCTTCATCCTCCTCATAACAAAACCCCTGAGAGAATTACCAAATTGATTAAGTGTGGGATATGATGCCTTACCTAGCATGGTAGTCCTAAAGGTCTTGTATTTGAGACCTAGACCTCTAGCAAAGTTTATTACTTTGTTATCTTCATTCACATGTCTGTCAATGTCTGCAAGGCCTTCACTTATGCCTTTGAATTCTTTAATGTATTCATCAATCTTCCTGGTTCCTAGCCTAACACTTTGCAGTTGTTATTTAAGTTGAAACTTCTTATTTTTGTTGCTTGAAGGTAAGCTTATTCTAAGCATTTCCACATCTCCTTGGCAGTTGAGCAACCCACAATCAGGTACATGTTTTCTTCTGTCAAGGTGCTTGTGATCCAACTCCATAACAATACATCTTTCTCTCCCCAGTCTTCTGCATCCTTCTCAGCCGCTACAACTTTCTAAGTAGTCTTTCCAATGGAACAACTACTTTTAGTTTGTTCATTCATCGTGATGAGATAAGTTAGTCTCATCACCTGAATCAACTACAACATTTGTGTCCTCCGTATGAGATAGTTTGTTGGCTTAAGCTTAATGGAATACGAGGCAATGAGGTGGTTAAGGAAGGAGGTGGACAAAGTATTGGTAGAGGGGACCATTGTAGTTGAACGTGTGGTAATTTGCATATTCAATACTTTGAGAGCGAAATAGCTTATGTGCTCTGATACAATGTAGAATTCTAAGGTAAAAGAATAAGAGAAATAAAAGATTGTATTGATATGTAAACTGTCGAGTACATACTCCTTATATAAGAGTGAATCGTAGAGTGCTAGGATTGCTACACTTAGAGTCCTACTACAATACAAATATACAATTTACAAGAGGAGTGGTTGACTACTACTACTACAATTATAACCTATCCTAGTCGACTTCAACTAACACAAGACATAGTAGCCTAGTCGATTTCAGCTAACACAGTAGCCCAGTCCTAGTATGACTCTACCTCTATAACAATTAACAATTGTATACATTGATTGTACCACGTTGTTCAACTTGTTCCTTATCTTTAGGTTTCCATATCTTCAATATTGTAATGGCCCGCAACTTTTAAGTAAAAATTTGAACTATCTTTTGTATGCGTATAGGGTTGAACTGGATTATTTATAATTGTATGTATATGTTTTGATGAATCAACTCTTAAGTATGAGAATTATATTGAATGTGAACTAAGGTTAAAAGGGACTCCTAGTATATGAAGAGTTTTTGTATCCTAATACCAAGAAAATAAAAGGTTGTGAACCCTTCTTTCTAACACCTTCGATTGTTCATCAATCCAATCTTTGTGCTAAAAGTTATTCCCATTTTACTGGCACTAGGTATTTTGTGCTATCCGCCACATGAAGTAGACGTCGGTTGCGCTGCCACGCGGCAAGGTTAGTGCTACTGTTAAGATTGCACCAAGTTTCACGCGAACTAGTTTTCAGCTACGCAACCACACAAGATTCTTTAAAATTCTTTTAATTTTCTCTTCTTTTCATATTCTAGAAGGGATGTTTTATCTTTTCCGTATACCATAATCCTAACTAAGATCTATTAACCTCTCCCAAAAGCCTTATTCATTTAGATTTCATAAGTCACGATTAACTTCATCTCCAAGAACTTCATAGATGAGTTTCTCAAGTTCAAGCTATAAAAGATCCAAGTCCAAGACTTTTCTCCAAGAATTCCTACAATTTAGCAAGATTTTCCATTCCAGGTATGCGAGATTTCATTTATGGGTATCTTTTGATCCATTAAATCTCAAAGAAAATTTTATTCTTCAATTAATCAAATTCTACAGAACTTAGGGTTCAGAAAAACATGAATTACATCTTATTTCAATTTTTCTTCATGAATACCCCATGAGTACATGTTGTTACCTAAAATTCAATATTTTGTATGGTTATTTTTGAACGCCGTCAGAATAGGGAAAATTTATGTCTTTGAAACTGTGTTGCTTAATTAAATGATTTATTTAGGATGATAGAATTTGTTATGACCAGTCGTACCTTCAATATTCAGTTCCACATGTATTATGCTTTCAGATAAAATATTTATTATTTCAGTCTCAGATTTCAGTGTTAATGTGATATCTAGTATTATAAGTATTATGTAGTTTATCCGTATACTTTAGTTGGGAGTATTACTTAGCACCGAGCAGACATAGGGATGAAGGCTCACTTGTAGTTAGGACTGAGACCTTTAGTAGAATTCTCTAAGTCTCAGAACCACGTATCAATGTAGGTTTTAAAACTCACTCATCAGTTAGGACTGAGACCTTTAGTAGCAATCTCTAAGTTTTAGAACTACATGCCAACGTAGGTTTTAAGGGTCATCTGTCAAAATAGGACTGACATTTTAGTCCCTTTTGGACATTAGCTTAGTGGATCCACATTAAACAGTGTTCATACCTTGGAAAAGTAGAGCGCCCTTCCAGCTAGGGTACAAGTTGGACTCTATTTAACTCAAACGGAGTATGTCAGTTAATATAGTATCACCCACCATTCAATCTCAAATATTTTATGACCTTGTATTTCAGTTTACTCAGTATAATGTTGATTAGTTACATGCTTATTACTTAGTCGATACATTAGTACATTTATTTCAGTTTTATACTCAGTTCAACATCTTAATCTTAGATTTATCATGTTTAGCTTGTTAGATTATTTTGTTTATCTCACATATTCAGTACATACAAGTACTAACCTATATTATTTTATAATAAAGGTTCAGCCGTTCAGTATCTAGCTCGCGATTAGTACGATTTGTGTATCATCTCAGCAACTAAGATTGATGAGTCCTTATCTTCCAAGGATAAAAGCTATTATTATTTCTTTATGTTAATCCTTTAGTTTTAGATAGTTAGAATTAGTTGGGAGTTTGTCCCAGCAACACATCTTAGTAGAGGCTTTCAGACAGTCAGACAATATTTTCAGCTTTATGGTTTATTCAAATGAATTATATTTTGACTCTTCAGTTGTTTGGATTTATTTCAGTTTATCTTCCTCATCAGTTATCTTCAATTTTTATTTGTATGAATCTTAGCGTTATGCCAGGTTATGTGTTAGATTGGGTCACTTGTGACTCTAAGTACCGTGTTATGACTAGGGGTAGTCTCAGATCATGACAAACTTGTTATCAGAGCTCTAGATTCAAGTGTCCTAGGATGTCTGAAAAACCACATCTAGAAGAGTTATTTTTATGAGTGTGAAATGTGTCACACTTATAAGGGGGAGGCTACAAGATGTTTAGAAAATACTTTCTCTTCTTTCATACTCTAGATCGTGCAATAGAGTTATTCCCAAAGAAATATATGAAAATTTGTGCGTTGTTCTAATTCCCCTAACTATTCCTCATCTTCGAGGTGATAGAAATAGTAAAGCCCAATTCCTACCTATAAGGTGTTCTCAAATAGAATTTATTAACATTTCAGATACCGCAGGAAGGGCTTGAGAGGAGTCCATTAAGGTGCTTTAGCTCATCAATTCTAAATCTTACATCCTCATTTATTTGAATTGTATTATTGAGTCAAAATATGATATGCATTCAGTTTCTTCTAAAATTCTTTGTTACATAGAACATTCATGAAAGATGAAGGTATGTGTCCTTATTCTTGGATAGTATTGTCACCTAGAAGATAGTGTGATTTGGACTGTTATGATTTATTAGTAGAAGGACCCAAAATTAAAAGTCTGAATCTAGAATTGTAGTAGTCCTAACAGTGGATATAGTAAATCATCAAAGTGTAGTATGTATATATATGGAAAAATTATGTATCCATTAAATTAGAATTTAGGTGATACGTCTTCAAGTGTTAACTAATCAGTAGTGAGTTAATGTAGATCTCATGGTAGAAGGTAGAGAATAAGTCATTGGTTGAGATAACTTAGATTATGATTGAACTAGGAATAGATTTTACGATGTAAGTCATTAATGAAAGTATGAAGTGGTTAAGGATTGATAGATCTAGGCTGCACTTTGTGATTTTTAAAAGGAACTGCTTGATGCTTATAGAGCTAAGGATATAGTTTGGACGTACTGATGAATAAGTAGTAGTGATATGTGAAAGAAGGATATATTAATGTATTATAGTTAGATAGACTACTATTAGTAAAAGATTTTGGTGGACTATTGTTTCTCAATTTATTTATTTATCTAGTAGATGCTAAACCAGAATAGTATGTGAAGTTGGGTTGTTATGAATGTTTGGTGCTAGACACTGAATTTGAAATGTGAATGATCACCAAGGTGGAAATAAATGATAGTTTGGGGTTAGTGATGTTTAATTTATGGAATTGATCTAGTAGCCTTGAAATAGAATATGTAAGAATTTAAGGTTATGAATTTACAATTGTGATGGTGCAAGTATGATGTAGATGTGACCCGTAGCTGAGATAATAAATGTTGACTATGTAAATAGATCAAAGAGATTCTTAAAGAGTTAGGAAAATAGAAGTGAACCTGAGGTAATATGTGGTTGCATGATATTCTAAGATTATTTAGAGTTGTGTATTTCTAGTTGGTATGTTTAAGTATCTAAGTGTGGAGAAGGCTAAGTATAGTATGTCATATATGATATTTTTAAGAGTTGAATAGAGGATTTAGATATAGACGATGTTGTGACTCTTAGTTAAGATTTAATCTCTATTGATTCAGAGGGATATGAACTTAGAGGTGTGATTTCAGTAGAATAGCAAGAAGGATAAGAATATAAGGTGCTAGGGAAATTGGTTATGTTTCTAATAAGAGTATAAGTTATATGATGATGAGTACAGAAGCTAGAAGAAGTTAAGAATGGTATGTTTGAAAGGAATATCCTATAACGAAGCTAGTTTCTTCGAAATATAGATTGTCCAGGTAAGTTAAGTGTTCATGTGTATATTATTGCTAAGTTTAGAGGTTATGGAATAGACCCACATACTTGGAATGTTAGAATTGACCTAAGGTGGAGATGATACAGAGAAAAACCAAATAAAGTTTTATGAATCAGATTGTACTGCATTTCAGAAGGAATTATGATGAGATAGAAATTCATTTCTATTTTGAAGTATTACATGGATTTAAGTCATTATGACACTTTACAATCAACTCTTACATGTAGGCATCATGACCTTGACCCATACTCATGCACCTTATTCATATTCCTACCACGCTCAGATTCTAGAAGAAAGAAATAACTTCTGAACACTGACCCTCATATTAATCCATGAATCTATGACTCTACCTCTGTGATATACAACTCACTATGTATGCACCCATTATTTCTCAATATGCTTAGTCCTATGTACTCATGATACATTCTTGGTGACTAGTGAAATCACAATATGTTAAGTAAGTTTTCAGTATATACTTCTTAAACAACTCGTGCCTATGATTTTGTTGTTCAAAAACCTACTTACGCTCACCCATGGTAATGATAAATGGTTATAACATGTTATATGCCTAAAATGTCTCATTAGGTGTGGTTTATGCTTTAAGTACATGACGTACTCGTGCCAATTACACTTGTCTCTTTAAGACCCCCCTTAAATGAGTGTCAAAGTTATGGTAAATATAAGCTACGATTGAATAGTATCTCTCTTATTCTAGATCCTCATGCTCTAGTCCTTTAGTGACCTTTTCTATGTTGCGATAGTGGTGTTGATTGAAGCTGAATGAGAATTTTACATGAGAAGGTAGTTGTCTCTTATTGGAAAAATCGGGTATAATTATTCTATCTAGGGATATCAAAGATATATTGTATGAAATAGTTAGATGAAAAGCCTTGATATCTTTCTTAGTAGTAATCCTTGAAAACTTCAGCTTGTAAAGACATTAGGAAAACTAAAGACTATTAGATGGGTTGGTTACCTTGAAGTCCATGAAGTGGTTATAGTGATAGACTTGAATATTATGTTGATAACATATGGATGAATGAATTATGCACTAGTAGCTTCTTGATTTGAACTCAAAGTTAGTTGAATGGTGTGGTAAGAAGATATTGTATTCTTGGGATGGAATCTCCTAAAGAAATATAGAATTAGTATGTTCATTATACGTGTAACACCTTGTGAGTTCAGGTTAGGCTTGAATATTGTGAGAGCATGTAGTTAGACTCAAACTTGAGTAGAAGCAGACACATGTATTCTTGTGAGGGTTATGAGTTGCAGTTGGTGAAAGGTAGTATTCAAGAGAAGAAGTGTACTTAAGAAGTGTTTCTAAGCTTAAAAGTTAGCAGTCATATCGCTCAAGGCATAGTAAAAAATTTCTTACCTCTTGCCCATGGTACCCACATCACATGTCAAGTAGCTTCAGATGGTGTGTTTCCCATGTTCAATTCTATATTGTTCATACTTTATGAATCTATGTCAGTGTCTCATATGAATTATGCCTATAATTCCTTCCCTCGAAATGTTATAAGAGTTCCCTTTTACAAATCTTCAGAGGTCAACGGAAACCAAGTTCATGTCCTTGTTTATGTTCTTCATGCCTATGCTAGTTCTTGCTCCCTTATCTCGTGCTATTACATTCTTATTGTTGATTGCTAGACACTTATTTTTGGTAAGTTTCAATTTACTCTATTATGTACAACACAAATAGGCCAAAGAAATCTTATCTTACTCTATTCACATGTCTATTCTAGCTTTGATCTTTATTCGAGGACGAATGATCCCAAACGAGAGATATTGTAATGCTTCAAAATTTCTAAGCAAAGATTCAAACCATCTTCAATATGTGTATAGGCTCAAACTTGATAATAGATAATTGTATGTGTATGTGTTGAGATCAACTCTTAAGTGTGGGAAGTATATTATATGTGAACTAAGGTTATAAGGGACTCCTAAAATATGAAGAATTTTTGTGTCCTAATACAAAAAAAATAAACGGTCATGAAACCTTCTTTCCAACACCTTCGATCGTTCGTCAATCCAATCTTTGTGCTAAAAGTTATGCCTATTTTATTGGGCAGCACGTATTTTACGCGATCCATCGCGTGAAGTAGACATCCGTCGTACGGCCACGCGGCAAGGTGATTGGTACTGTTAAGGTTACTTGAAGTTTCACGCGAAGTAGTTTTGAGATGCGCGACTACACACGTTTTTTTGAAATTCTTTTAGTTTTCTCTTATTTTCACGTTCTAGGAGGGGTGTTTATATCTTTTTCTTATCCCACAATCCTAACCCACGTCTATTAACCTCTCTCAAAAGCTTTATTTACTCAGATTTAATAAGTCGTGATAAACTTCATCTCCAAGAACTTCATAGATGGCTTTCTCAAGTTCAAGCTATAAAAGATTCAAGTCCAAAACTTTTCTCCAAGAATTCCTAAAATTTAGAAAGGTTTTCCATTTCATGTATGTAGAATTTCATTGATGGGTATCTTTTCATCCATTAAATCCCAAAGAAAACCTTATTTTTTAGTTAATCAAATTCTACAGAATCTAGAGTTCATATGAAAAGCATGAATTACATCTTATTTCAATTTTTCTTCATGAATAGCCCATTAATACATGTTTTTACCTAAAATTCAATATTTTTATATGGTTATTTTTGAAAGCCCTCAGAATAGGGAAAAGTTATGTCTTTGAAATTATGTTTGCTTAAATTACATGCTTTATTTGAGATGATAGAATTTGTTATGATCAGTTGTATCTTCAATCTTTCAGTTCCACATGTATATGATGCTTTCAGATAAAGCATTTATTATTTCAATCTCAGATTTAAGTATTATTGAGCTATCAAATATTATCAGTATTATGTAGTTTATCCATATAATTCAGTTGGGGTATTACTTAGCACCGAGAAGACATAAGGATGAAGGCTCACTCGTCAGTTAGGAATGAGACCTTTGGTAGCAATATCTAAGTCTCAGAACTACGTGTCAACGTAGGTTTTAAGGCTCCTCTGTCAGTTAGGACTGGGACCTTTAATAGCAATCCATAAGTCTTAGAACTACGTGCCAACATAGGTTTTAAGGGTCACCCATTAGACCAGGAATGTCACCTTAGTCCCTTTTGGACATCACCTTAGTGGATCCACGTTAGATAGTTTTTGTACCCTGACAAAGTATAGAACACCCTTCTAGCTGAGGTACAGATTGGACTTCGTTTAGCTCAGATGGAGTATGTCGGTTAATAGTATATCCCATAATTCAGTCTTAGATATTTGATGACCTTGTATTTTAGTTTACTTAGTATAGTGTTGATTAGTTACATGCTTATTACTTGGTCGATACATCAACTAATTTATTTATGTTTTATATTTAGTTCAACATCTTAGATTTATCATGTTCAGCTTGTTAGATTATTATTTTTATCTCACATATTCAGTACATTTAAAGTATTGACCGCATACTCTTTTGTGCTATATTATTTTATAATATATGTTCAGACGCTCAATATCCAACTCGCGGTTAGTAGATTTTCGTTTCATCTCAGCAGCTGAGCTTGGTGAGTCCTCATCTTTCGAGGACAAGAGCTATTGTTATTTCTTAATATTAATCCTTCAGTTTCAGATAGTTAGACTTAGTTGAGGGCTTGTCCCAGCTACTCATCTTAGTAGAGGCTTCTAGACAGTTAGACGGTAGTTTCAGCTTTATGGTTTGTTCAAATGATTTATATTTTGACTATTCAGTATTTTGGATTTATTTCAGTTTAGCTTTTGCATCAGTTGTCTTCAATTATTATTTGTATGAATCTTAGGACCCATTTGGTAGGAGGTATTAATCAAAATAGTTCATGGATTAAAATTTAGTCCAACAAAAACATTGTTTGGTTACTTCATTTAACCTACGGAAAAGGGCCAAAAATACCCCTGGACTATTCGAAAAGGTTTAAAAATACCCCTCATTCACCTATTGGGTTAAAAATACCCCTCCATCCACCTTTTTGGTCCACAATTACCCTTAAAACTAACAACCTTTTATTTTTTAATTATTATGTGGTATCATTCTATTGGATAAATTTAAATTCCAACCCATCAAAAAAATTTCTATCCATTTGACCCATATCCACATTCTTTGACTCAAACCAAATTAAAAAATTCATCAAAATTAGAAGATATGATCATCTCTTCTCTGCCCTTCAAACCTAATAACCTATTTTCAATGAAGAGTTGTATGCAATGCAGGAACTGGAATTTGGATGGAGGCTGATTGTTAGTTCAGTAATTGGATTCTTTGGTGCTGCTTTTGGGTGTGTAGGAGGTGTTGGGGGGAGGGGGTATCTTTGTCCCCGTGCTTACTTTTATCATTGGATTTGATCCAAACACATCAACTGCAGTATCAAAATGTAAGAGTTCATTTATAATCTTATCAGTTTCACATACATTTGTAATTGAAACTTGATTTTAAGGGGTAGAGGAGATGATCAAATCTATTATTTTTGATAATTTTTTTAATTTTGTTTGGGTCAAAGAATGTGGATATGGGTCAAATGGGTAGAAAATTTTTTGGTGGGTTGGAATTTAAATTTATCCAATAGAAAGATGCCACATAATAATTAATAATAATAATAATTAAAAAATAAATGGTTGTTTGTTTTAAGGGTAATTCTGGACCAAAAAAGTGGATGGAGGGGTATTTTTAACCCAATAGGTGAATGAGGATATTTTTAAACCTTTTCGAATAGTCTAGGGGTATTTTTGACCCTTTTCTGTTTAACCTAATCCATGGATTAGCTATACCTCATACAAGGTCTTATTTTATCCCTAGAAAAGGGAGGGATAACTAATTCAAAGTTTAACAATCCTTGGATAAGACCCCTAAATGACTAAACTATCCCCAAATCTTTTTTCCTATTTTTTTTTTTTTTGTAATTTAATGCTCTTTTTTATTTATATGAGAATATTTATAAATATTCTTTTAAATTCTCCAAATTCGTTCCATGTAATTTGATGATTTCACAAATTAATATTTTTTTCTCCATGTTTGATTTGTTATATTGAGTTGGTTTTTTCGTTTTTTTTTAAAACAAATGTAGTTCGTCGATTGATCACTTGAACTATTTTCTTAAAAAAATAAGCTTCGTGTATTTGAACAATTTAAGTAGCCTTAAATCTATGTTAAGTTTAAGGTATATTTGACCAACAAAAAATTAAAAATATACCGTGCTATCAAGGATCTCTATGGTGGCATATCACACCTCAAAATTAATAATAATTTTTTAATATATTTTAGTATTTAACTTGACAAATTAAATGAAATATAAAATCTCATAATAACTCAAGGGTATAGTAGGAAAGAAACTTTTTTCTAGAATTTTAAACCAAACATAAGATTAAATGGGAAACAATGAACCAAAAACTTAATAAAAACTAATCCCTGCATTATGCATCTTTGTACCAAACGACCTCTTAGTGTTATGCCAAATCATGGATTAACTTAGGGTCACTTGTGGCTCTAAGCACCGTAATACGACTAGGGGTAGTCTCAGGTCATGTTACGATGATGTCTTAAATTTGTAGTTGATCAAAGTATTGTTGTGATGAATTAGTGAGGGCCCATGAAAAATTTCTGATGTATAGTACCTTTGATAATTAAATTGTTAGTAAATTGATGAAATAAACGATGTGACATGACAAGTTATGTTTTTTCAAAACACAACATTGTTCTGAGGAAGTGTTTTGTACAACCATTGCTTATCCTAAAATTCTTTGGATTATGTGTTCAAATAAAATATGTGTTAAAGTCCAAAAATAAACAAATTAAAATGAAATAATATGATGCAACAGTAGACTATGAATAAAACAAATAAGTGAACATCCTTTAATTTGGCCCCAAGTACTTTTAGAGCATGAATGAGAATCTATGTTTCTTATCTCTATAAATACAAGACCACTCCATTATGACTTTATTTTCAGTAGCATTAGTTTGTCACTAAAAATATGGGAGAAAGCACAGTACAGAATAGCTTCTCTTCATCATCTTCATCATCACCAAGACAAGTGAAACTATTCGGTTTTCAGGTGACGGAATGTGATCAAACCACGGCACTTCCTCCTCCGCCACTTCCATCGGAGGACAAGAGATTTGAATGTCAATTTTGTCATAGAGAATTTGCGAATTCTCAAGCACTAGGTGGACACCAAAACGCACATAAAAAGGAAAGGCAAAGAACAAGACGAGCTCATTTAATAGGTCATCAGCAGCGTTTCCGTCCTGTAGTTCCGTTGATCAATGCACACGCAGTAAGAATAGGAGCGCTGATTAATAATAACGTGAGTATGCCTAGGTATCGGTCACAGATACTTTCAGGGGTTCCACTTCGATATCAGATACATTTGCGCCAACAACAACACATCATGGCCGTTCAAAATCAAGATCATGATGGACCGGAAGTTGATCTTCATCTACGACTTGCACCTCCTAAGGATTGATCATCAAAAAAATGTACTCATATATAAGAATTTAGTACTAGTACTGATTAATTAGTTCCTCTTTCCTTCTTTTATTTCTTCTTGTTTTTCCGATCATGCATTTTTGCTTTTCAATGGTTAGTACTGTTTACTCTGTTCACTTTTACTTGTCCAGTTTAAACTTTGCACGCCTCTTGATGTGAAAATTGTACTTTTTGTATAATGGATGACTAAAGTGAATGGAGGGAGTATAACTTAATTAGTTAATTCCACTTAAAGGATTGAAAAACAATACCCTTCCTTTCTTTGAATTGGGATGATAACTCAGCTTGATTAACACTTATAAGTGAGTTTTTAGAACTTTAATTTAAGGCCAAGAACTGTATAATCATAACACAAGTACTCGTCTAAGACTAATAATATTATTCAACAAAATGTAGAATACTTATGTGTTAAAATCAAATATTTCTTTTAAACAATATGGCTATATTTTCTCTGTTTTATATCATTTTTTGTTGCGGGAACAGAGACCTCAATGAGGACCATCCGATGTGGGCTATATCCAGAGGCCTTGCGTAAACTGAGAACTGACATTGACATCAAAGTAGCATTTGCAAAAAGGACATTTTGACATCAAGTTGGGAATAACAATTAGTAGTATTTGCTAAACAAAACCGATTTCGCCAAGCTTCCATATTTTCATTGTGTTGTCATTGAGACATAAGTGCTCGTTTGGTATGGAGGATAAGGGATAACTAATTATTCCAAGATTAATTTTAGGATGAGTTTATCTCAAGTTTGGTTGGGATAAAATCACAGGATAACTTATCCAGATTAGTATTCTGGGATTGTAGTGTGGGATAACAATCCTGGGAAAAATTTTAACTAGCAAATTTGTTATGAGGTTAAGGACACACAGATTGATTTGACTTATAAAATAGGAATTAAGTAAGAAAATGTGTTGTTTGGTGAGCGTATAAAGAAGGATAATATAGAATCGGTACGAAACATCTCCAATCGCCATATCCATCTCCCAAATAGATATTCAAATTTGAAATAACTCAAAGCTTTAAGACGTCAACAATGGTGACCTTTAACTCAACTCGATCGAATTTCAATCAAATCCACACTTCAAAATAGACTTTTCCTAAACCAGACTGGTCTGGCCTGGCCCCTTGACAACTTTACTTCGCATCTGTATAAAATGGAACTTACTGCACATACATGTTAGGTAAGTTTCGCAAGACAAAAAATGGAACAGAATGATTAAAAACTGAAAAATGAAATGTGGATTTTGATATTCTGGTAAAATCACCTCCAACAAAACAATCTATAATGTAAGACATGAACATCCAAAAGCTGTTGTCAGTTTCATTTTTCTAATCATAAGAGATGTATGAAGAAAACATACAAGAAGAATGTGCATTCACATGGAGCAAGATCAAGAATTGTATCGAGAGGATGAAGATAAATCTTTTAGAGTAGCAAGATGTCAGCAACTACTTCATCAATCAATGAATTTAGCAATCGTTTCTCGATCTGTATTCCCAGTTCAAATGCTTCAACTTCGAAGTTCATCCATCTTCCAAAACCGCTGCTCATGTCCTTGTCTACGAGTTCATCAACCATGCAGTTTCCCATGCCACTCCACCCTGAAATTTCCCTATATACTTCTTCTGCTAGCCTCCTCTTGTTTTTAACCACCAATAGACCTTTTGACCATGTATCATATCCACCCTCCACATACTGCCTACATCTTAAGTCCAAGCATTCACCCACATAATCAAATACAACCTTTCGTCTTTGTTTTAGCTCATCATGTCTATGACTATTTATCCGTTCCAGTTGATCAAAAAGGTGTGGATTGATGATCTTCTGACACCTTCCCATTGCGAAATCCATGAACATCGACTCAATATTGCATAGTATGTCCTTCACATATTCCAGCTCCCAATTTGGTGATTTCCCGTCTTCCTCTTTACCTAAAGTTGAAGATGCAGAGTCTAACAAGTCTACCTCAGGTTCCATAGAGTGGAGCTTATTCCACAAGCCTATACCAAACACTTCTTTAGCTTGTACTGATGAACTTTGCTTGCTAGCTGAAATTCATTAGATAATGTTCAGTTATATATATGTCTCAACCTATGTTCTTGACACAAATTACCAGTGGATTTTTCATGCATAAAAATAAAGGCACTAGGTCTGCTGATCTTACCTCCTGTATTGTTACTTTCTGCAGTATCTGAAGAATTGCAACTAAAAGATTGCTCAAGAACAGAAATAGGGCTCGGGAACTGACTGCTAAACACCTTCCTGCATTCATATTCACTGCTACCATACTGACTCAGTTCCTCTTCAATCCCCTGAAATGATACAGATTAAATGATGAAATTGAGAGGTTTTCCATCTACTTAGTAAAGATCAAGCTTTCTATAATTTAATAAAAAGAAGAGTTCTTAACCAAATAGAGCAAATACAATTACCAAAAGTACATTGAACCAGGAAAGTAGGAGGAGAGAAGAAATTTTTAGTCAAAGATGTCCAAAACCATACTAAGTCAAATCCAAAGACCGCAGGTCAACATAGAGTCATCTGAATGGTCAAATAAAATTATCATATGACAAGGAATACAGTATAAGAATATCAGTTGATGTATCAAAAGAGGTATCTGCAACCTACAAATAGAGTGGCAAACTAAATACAATAAAGATTCAAGTGCAAAAACAGAATTTTGCAAAACCTATGATGCACACCTGATGCTTGTGCTGCCCAGTGATTCCCAGAGGACCAGTAGAAGAAAAGCCAGGGTTGCAAGGGCTGACTAAATCATCCACTTCCATGTCATCATGGTTCCTGTTAACATGCAACATGGTGGTCTTTGATAAGCCATTCAGAGATGGTGACAGATCCTGGAAAATCAATGAGGAACTATTGGATGTTTTCTGGCGTGAAGACTCAACTACAGAAGATAATTCTCTTAACTTTTGATCCAAAAGAGTGCTCAAAGCATCCCCTCCACTCAAGTTATGCCCCAAAGGAGCCTTAAGATTATTCATACAATCTGAGGTGAGCTGCATCTTGTTACTTTGAAAGTCTGTGCTAAACTCATGACTTTTCCCTAATACTTCTCTTGGGAGCTCAGCCGTGGGTATCGATCGAGTTAGGTGAGTACTGAAAGTGAAGGAAATAATGTCTGTCCCTTTCCCTTTACTGTTCTCACCCCATCTTATTTCCCTATCCATGAATGTGCCAGACTGAATCAGCTTGCCACTTTTATGAGTAGACATACTTCCAGTAGCCTGATTTTTCTCATACTGGATATCACCGTCACTAGGCCGTTTCTTACGTGACACACTTTTAGTACAAGAATATTCTTCTTCCTTTTTATTGTCTGCCTCTCTGCTCAACCGTCTGGAGCTGACTTTGGAGTTTTCAGCCATTTTACCTGAACTTCTCTGTCGCACAAAGGAAGAATCACCACTAAGTGGTCGTTTTCCTTGTGAATTGGAAAGAAATTGCTTAGAAGGTGACTTGCCCCTATCAGCTATACTATTTTGTTTCTGATTATTCTGCCGCAGAACACTTGAACTATTATGTACAGATGGTTTCTTGTGTGTGTTCTTTTCTGTACTAGGTTGGCTTGTAAACAACTGGTTTGAGATGACTTTACTTGGTGGTTCTTTCTGGACAAGTACACTTCTGCTACTGCCTGCATTTAGGCCCTCTCTTTTCTGAACATTCGCTTTTGCTTGCAAGGCTAGTGAA
The DNA here is from genome assembly GCA_029582245.1 of Solanum etuberosum. NCBI lineage: Eukaryota > Viridiplantae > Streptophyta > Magnoliopsida > Solanales > Solanaceae > Solanum > Solanum etuberosum. The sequence goes on along the minus strand of JAJONR010003161.1, from coordinate 26,053 downwards.
ACAGATTTTCCTTTAGTTTTGCCTCCACCAAAAGATTCATCAAAATCTGAGAAATCCTTCTGCCTGGCTATATCTACCGACCCATTCCAGCTCTTATTCATAGGTTGCCCTTTAAGATACTTCGAAGCATTAGACTCAGCTGGCCTCCGAGAAGCTTCAGCAATCTTGGCTACCTTTTGAGAAGCTACAGCCCTTTCTTTTAAATCTTTATACTTCAAGGGTACTGAAGAAGATCCAATTAGGGGCGATTTTACTTTCGAAGTAGCTTGAGGTCCTGCATCAAGTATTCTGGCAGCTGTTTCCATTATGTGAGCTGCATTCTGAGGTGGGATAGAGTTGGCCCTTTTGATTGGGGATAGAGCCTTATAATGAGTGGCTGGGATTGATTTAGCCGACTTAGGAGGCAAAATCTCCGTTTGAAACTTCTCGATGGGCCTGCTGATTATCTTCTGTTGCTTTGGCTCGAATGAGCTCCTGCCTAGATCCTCCATCTTCTCATGGAGGTTGCTGGAATATACTGTTTGAAAATTTTGCTGGTATTCAAGGTTTCTCGAAAGGGAAGGAGCGCTTCTTAGAGACTGGGAATCGAAAAATGGAGTAGAGTAAGGCTCTGACAAATTAGAGGATGGCAAGCAATCCAATCCCATAAGCCTTGCAACGACACCAGCAGGTTTGATTCCATAATATTCCTCATCAGTCACCGATGAGGCACAACTGTAGTCACTGCTTCCTTTGACACTGGACACAGCTGTAGTGTCATCCTCATTGTTCTGCAATCAAAATAGTTTCAGTTGAAAAAGTACAACAGGAAAATGTAATCTCCAAGTAGGTGGAAAAACAAAAAATGAGAAAGCTTAATTAACTATTGAATACTGACCAAATGAACACGAGTCATAGGCAAGTTTCCATCACATCTCTTCTTCTGTTTGGATAGCTCTGCAAAAAGAATAGGAATTATAACATTTGACAACATAGTTTTGTTGAAGTTCTACCACTATACATGCACATGGAAGAATCAAAGGTTCTATCCATTGTTCACAGACATTTTCCGCATTTACCTGGTATGTCAGACTTGCTAGAGAACAATTTCTTCCGTGACTTTGCATTCCAATCAAATAACTGCAGGAAGCCACCAACATAACCTCCACTCTTGGAACCCTGTTTCTCAACAACCATATTCACCTACTGATCTCAAACTCTCTTCAAAATTTGTAATCTGAAAAAACAGCTATAACAACAAGCATTGTTTCCAGACCCATCTGCAGAAAATTTTAGAAGTAAGAGATACTGTTTAAAACAAAACTTGGGATAACTGATAAATGAGTGAGTAAAATGAAGATGCTTTTGTAGCATATTCTTTAATTGATTTGTTCCTTTAGGCTACTTTATTTTGTCAGCGGAACTTGTGAAATTCAGTAAAAGGAAATTGAGGGAGATATGCTCCCCCACAGTTACTTTGATGATCTTATCTTTTCTTCTTCGTAGTCCCCCCATTTTGTCCACCAATTTGTTCAACTCCTTTTCCTTGTCATTGAAACCTATCCTCTTTCAAGAAGTCCAATGAAACTACTTATAATTATCCAAATCTTGATGTGACATCTCTTTCCAGCAAACTTCTCCATTTATTGAATTCCAACCATTCGATCAATATTTAAGCTGACTGTAACATGAAACCAACTCAATTTCCTTATCTTGAAATCAGCACTAGTAGAAGGAGGCCACTACTAGGGAATGGGGACCTGTTGAAGAATCACTACCCAGAACATGTTACAAGTTCTTTTCAGATTGTTACTTCATATTGGTTCAGTCTTTACTCTGTAGTGATGAAAACCCACACATTTGAGAAGCATTCTCTAGTTGGCATTACATTGTGACTTTCGGACTTGAATTTGGCTTGCAAGAGTCTTTTAATTGCACATAGCTATCTTTATAAATAATTATCCATCTCCTCCTCTACCCCAAATCTTAACTTCCTCCATGCTCCCTATAACACTAAGTCACTAATTCCTCCATCCAAATGTAGACCACCTAATCCTATTGCCCCACTTTCCCGACCCTGAAAAGATCCTCACTTCTCTCAAGCTGTCTATTTTCAGTTGATTACTGGTCAGCATTTTCTGATGTTCGTCTTTAATATACCAAAGTGAGTAGCAATATGACCTTGTTAGTTCAAACTTGTGCCTCCAGGATCCAGGACTAAGAAAGCTTATTAATTCAGTGTGAGACAAAAAAGGTTGCAGGACTAAAAATTTGATTAAAAAAACAGAAGATCTTCAGGACCCTAATGTCATTAACACTTAAGTAAAATCAAATTAGTTCCAACTTCCAACACGTTTGAAGTTGTTCCTGTGACCTTTGAATTTGGACATAATCAGCACATTAAATCATTGCATAATCAAATTGCATAAGAGACAAGCAAGCAGCCACAAACCAGTTCTTGTTTTCCCAAATCATTCCAATGTAATCACTGTACTTTAAAAGGTATAGTCAATCGAAGACTTAACAGTCCAGTGCTTTTAAATGAACTCGAATATCATTAGTACCCTCCCCTACTTGGTCTAGAAATTTCCAAAATGAATCATATCTAAAAAAAAGATTCTCTATAGGAAAACTCATTTCCCCCCTTTCCTTTCTCTTCTTCTTAAATATCAAAATTTAATTCTAAATCTAGGTCAAACTATAATTAAACCAAAAAATCTGCAAAGATAACAAAATTGAAAGACATTCAACCCCGCGAATGATCACGCAAAAAACATAGCACTGAATCAATGTAACAGTCCTACAAAGAGAACAACAACCCAATTGGCATCACCATTTTAAAGAAACAAAACAAAACAAACCCAAACATGAAAAAAGACTCAGAAGAAATCAGAACTCATTAAAGCTCCAGCCTTTACAAATTCCCTAGCAAAAAAATCAATCTTTCCCATGTATAAATCATACAAGATGGTGAACAAGAAAACCCCAATTGGTATCAGCACAAAGAAACAAAACAAACCCAAACATGAAAAAGACTCAGAAGAACTCAGAACTCATTAAAGCTCCAGCCTTTACAAATTCCCTTAGCAAAAAATCAATCTTTCGCATGTATAAATCATATAAGATGGTGAACAAGAAAACCCCAATTGGTATCAGCACAAAGAAACAAAACAAACCCACATAACAAAACTTACAAATCAAATGTTTAAGCTCCTGGTAACCCAATCCTGTCCTTCCCAAATCCCAAGAATCTGAAAGATCAAACAAAAACAGTACAAAAACTCAGCATTTCCATATATCAATTCATACAACAAACACACCACTGAAAAACTAAACAACAAAGACAAATACAAGAAGAACTTACAAAACCCAGAAAAAATCAAGATTCTTTAACCCCTAGTTTACAAATGAAAATTATAGACTTTAATATAGAAAAAACTGAAGAGATGAGTGAGTTGTGGGGGAAGGGGAAGGGGAAGAATAGCTGTAAGAAATGAAGGTGTGATGATCTTTAATTGGTCTGAAACAAAGAATAGTTGAATGGGCATTAAATGAGGAAGACAGAGAAAAAAAGATTACATTTTTGAAAAAAGTTAGTATAATATTTGAAAGAAGAAAATAATTAATGTTTTGTCCAGAAAAGGTTAAAAAAGAGTTCTAACGTCTCTTTTTAGTGAAGTGATGAGAGGGGGGAGGGATTTCAAATTCCCAACGGTAGGCGCTCCGATTCCATGCTTCGCACTACACACTTTCAACTTTGAGGAATATAATTTGCTGACTAAATATTAAAATTAAGTCAACGACAAAAGTTGTAAATCAGAGACATGTTTTAAAACATATTTATTTACCAACTCCTCTTAATTAAAGTCCTATATCTTATGTTGTTGGATCCTATATATTTATATATTTTTTGAATAAAACTTACTTTTGTAAATAAAAATAAATAAATATATGTAATCAAATTTTCTTTTTTTCTCCTATCGTGATTACAATTTAAATTGTAGGAATTAATTCAGACAGCTCTCTTTAGATTTCGCTTTATATATAATACTAGTGAAATTGTCTGCACTTCGCGTGGCTATAAAAAATATTTATTGGATAACAATATATAATATTTATATTCATGTTAATATTAGATATATAGACAATATTGATATTCTCTTCATCTGCGATATGATACACTTTTTCATCTTGTTAAACAGATAAAATTGATTATTATTTTTTACATCTTTTAAGTGCAAACAATTCATATGTATATAGTAGAATAAAATATTTACCGTGGTGAAGTAAATGAAATAAGAGATCATATTTTGAAATAGCAATATATTATATTACATATTTTTTACAATCCTCTATACAAATTCCGATTTCGTAAAGAAAAAAAACTTTTGAAGTTCTTTATTGTGTCTTTATTATTAAATTTGTTTACTATAATTTTTTAAACATTAATTAAATATTTATAAAATTATGAAAAAGTTATAAAAATATTTAAGAGTAGAAGTTACAAGTAAAATGAAGAGACATGAATTATGAATTTTATTAGACATTAATTGCATTAATAATCATGTATTAATTTTATTTGTAAAAATAAATGTGAAAATAAGGAATATAAATAAATAATGAACAAAAAAAAATAATTAATTGGTGACTGCATAAAAAATATAAATATATTTCAAACAAAAAAGAATAGTGACGAAAACAGATTGTTACATAAAAAAAAAGACATCATAGAATTAAAATTTTATTCTTTTAATTATTTTCTTGCAAGCATAGTAAAAATGAAGCTCATGATCATCATAATATTATTTTTTAAAATGAGATAGTTATATTAATTGTGCTTCATAATTAAAAATAAATAAATAGAATAGTACAGAACCAAATGAGTAGCATTGCTCATACATGTAGTTAAGTTACTTATACAAACTAAAGTTTAAAAAATTCCAGCAAAAGTAGCTACCTTACCAAAACAAGTCAAAGTAAAAAAAATCTAGCAAAAATAATCCCCAAGTATGCTTCAAAAAATGTTTTTCTTCTACCATCTTCCTTTGCAATAGATCTGCGGTCATATTTTGTGCTCCATATGTCAAACTCTTCATCATATGCTATCAATTGAATAAAAAAAACATAATTATGAATAAATAAAATATCATAGCAATTGAAAGTGATTATACCAAAAGAAAGAAATCTAAACTATATGTAATATATAATGAATGATAATCATCTCTTGAGATCTAACAAATAGTGTAATCAAACTATATTATATTCCGGAAATTGACTATTAAAGAGAACAGTCACATACTAACAACACATTGTTCATTATTACAAAGTTTTTTTTATCATACTTGCTTGGAGAATGATAATACATACATAAATAAAATATAAAGAAAGCATATCCAAATACATAAAAAGAGAAAATATATTCTTAAATGTGAATTTTCATGAAATTAAATATGAATTTATATAGGCAAAATGTAGAAAATGAAAAGAAAGACTTGGGAATGAAATATTTCTCACCTTCATGTACTTCTTTTTTGTTACATATTAGTTAATTCACAAACCAATATGATGAAGAAGGGAAAGGATAATCTTGAATGTGAATCTTCATGAAACTAAATATGAGTTTATATAGGCAAAATATAGGAATACCATAAGACATCCTAAACTTACAAATTAATGTTTGAAGGTTATGGACATGAAAAATTATGAGAGTCTTGAATATTATTAAAAATAAAAATTAAAGAGGTGTAGGCCATGGATAATTACTCCTTGTAAATAAATTAAATAATAAAGAGAAAAACACTTAAAATATTGAAATATATTATCATTTTATGATTAGAAGTGAGGCTAACAAAGAAAAAAAGAATGTGAAGAGCCTTTGTTATAAATGTTACTCCATTAATAAAATATTTATTTGTAATAAATTAAGTAATTTGATTTTATAATACAATAATTAATTTAATTAAGAAAAAAATGTCAAAAAAGGAGAAAAAAATAAATGCAAATGGAGGTCACAGAGAGGTGTCACATCACCTTGTCTATGTTTCTCCTTTATATAGATATAGATTATAATATTAACTTATTTGTGTTAATTTATTTTTAAAATATTTATTACATAAGTCATGTTTTTTTTAAATAATATGAAGAAATTAATATAAACAAGGACTAATTTGTCAAGTTATAATTGCTTTATTTTAATTTTAAATAGGTTTAAAGAAGGAAAAATTACGCAGTTAAGCAAACATATACTAGTTAATTAACTAACATAGCTACAGTTTGCATTAATTACAATTCAGAATTTACTTCTAGCTATAATTACATTCTCTCTCTCGCCTCTCCCCCTCTCTGGAATCTCACTCGCCACTCTCCTCTATTTCAGTCATCTTTCTCTCGTCTCTCTCCTCTCCCTGCCCAACCTCTCTCTCGTTTCTCTTCTGCCAGTCTCTTTCTCACTTTATACAATACAAATGTATAATTTGTGTTTGTATAAAGCGAGAGAGACGGGATATACAAATACAAATATATATCTCTCCGTTCTATACACTTATAATTATACAAATTTTCTCCTGCTCAGTTTTGTTTTGCCTTTCTCTCTCTCGCGCGCGCTTTACTCTCTCACAAATAGAATTTTGAGATCAATAAAAAAATTGACCATAATTTTAAATTTTTTTTATTATTATAAGTTGTTAGTTATTGTAATTTATAGTATATTAAATGCAATATGTAAATATATAAATTATTGAAAATGTGTTTTTAATTATTGAAAATATTTTTACTCCCTCTATCCCAATTTATGTGGCATGGATGAAATTTAAAGAGTTAATCTTTCTCCTCTCTTTTTTTCTAAATACATTTTTGGTCAATCTGGCCTTTTTATTTAAAGACTAAAAATAATAAAGTTTTGGCCCAAGTTCAACATTAACAAACAAAAACTTATTTCTATAATTGATTAGGGCAAAGCCCATTTTCCTACCAAAAAACCTATCTATAAATGTTAACTCCAGCTTCCCATTTGAGCTCACTTTCTTCTTCGCCGCAGTTACTATGTTGCCTTTGTATGCTCGCCTGAATCTTACTCTGCACCTTCTTCTTTTGTAGGTTGTTTTAGCTCCCTTTCTCGACATTCTCGTGTTTCTTTTTCTCACATATCACTTGACCAAGGCAATGTATCTTTTTTGTTTGCCCATGTTTCTTCAAAACAATACTGACTTGTTACTCCTCTGGGTGAAAGGATCTTTTTGTTGGATGATGTCTTAGGAGATAGCTATCCAGAGTTCGCAGTTCTTCCAATTAACTCTCTAAATTGGAAGAGCTGCAAACTCTGATTGGCTACCTCAGACATCATCCAACAGAAAGACCCTTTCACCGGGAGGAGCAACAACAAGTCAGTACTGTATTGAAGAAAAAGGGGGAAAAGAAAAGAGATACATTACCTAGCTCAAGTGATACATCTTGTGTGAGAGTTAATCAAATTTTTATTTGACCCTAAATTTCTATATAATTTTTAAAAATATTTTAAGTTTTTTATTATTGTAATTTGTAATAATTTTTACATAATTACTAAATATATAATTTATTGGAAATTTCTTATAATAATTTAATACCTAATGACAAAAGATGCCCTTAAATAATATTTGAATTCCACGAAGCACACATATCAACGAAGACATGTGTGCTTGTATACTCTTCTATATATATATAAAAAAAAAAAACTAAGAGCCCTTTTGGATGGTCTAAAAAGTTATTTTTAACTCTTTTCACCTTTTTTGAGTGTCTGTGAAATGGAAAATTTTCAAAACAACAATATTTTAGCATTTAATAGGACCCCTTAGCTACACTTTTAATATTTATTAAAAATAGTTATATTTTGTTTGTTATAGGGCTGATTATATATATATATATATAATTTTGTTTAATTTGGTAGAATACAATTAGGTATAGGTTGTATTAGATTGTATTATTTGAAGCATAACCAAGAAAAACACAAGTAGTAACGTTCTTACCCAACTTTGTAATATTGGGATCCATTAGCCTCACAAAGGCTAGACAACCCCAAACTCTTAGATAACCCAAACTTGGCTTGTGACCTTTTCACAATTCAAAAGGTGTCAATTTAGACTTTTTATGAGTCACACAATTCAACACATAACAAGCAGTCAAAATAGTTCACCCCATAAATTTAAAGGTGCATGTGACTCAATAAGCATGACATTAGTCAATTCAACCAAAGTTCTATTTTTTTTTCTTTCTGCTACACCATTAGATGAAGGAGAATAAGGAGGAGGAGTTTCATAATTATTCTCAATGATCTAACAAAAGAATTAAACTCATTTGACTCATATTCACGGCCTCTATCACTTCTAATTTTTTTTATTTTTCTTCCAAACTGATTTTCAACTTCATGGAGATAAGTTTTAAAATTTTCAAAAGCATCACTTTTAATTTTTATCAAGTAAACATACGTAAACTTAGAAAAATCATCAATGAAAGTGATAAAATATCTATTACCTCCACGAGTTAAAATTCCTCCAAGATTACAAATATCAGTATGAACTAATTCTAACAAATTAGTTATTTTACAGCTTGAAAATGAGGCCTTTTAGTGATTTGGGCTTTACTACAAGCCTCACACTTTTCAAATTCTTTTTAATCACTGGGATTAATCCTAAGCTACTCATGATTCCAACATAACGATCATTAATATGACACAAATGAGTATGTCAAAAATTAGTAGAAGAAAGCATAGAAACAGAAGTAGAAACTTTATTCATTTCAATATTCAGTTTGAACATCCCATCACAAGCATACCCATTTTCTATAAAAAATACTTTTTTCACAATTATATATTGATCAGATTCAATAATCTATTTAAAGTCTGCTTTATTAAGAAGAAAACTAGACATCAATTTTTCTCTCATGGAAGGAGTATAAATACATCTTTCAAAATTAATACCCTTCCAAAAATAAAGCACAATTCGACTTCTTCCGTTCCAAGCACTTGAGTAATGTAAGAATCACCAAGTATGATGATTTTGGGAGTATATTTTTAAACCAGTCTTTGTCATAACAGACATGACGGTTTGCACCAGAATCAGCCCACTATCACTACTAAAAAACTGCTAAAAAACGACGGATAAAAAAGCGACGGACGGCGTCGCTCCAAAAAGCGACGCCATTTGCCACATTGTCTGTCGTTTTTTAATAAAAACAATTATTTTTTAAATTATTTTACAAAAAGCGACAGATGACATCTCTTAGTCCGTCGCTTTTTTCCGCGGATTTTTGCGTCAAATATATATAAAATTAATAATTATTTATTTAATATAGATATAGATGTTGTTCGTCGCTTTTAATTAAAAATAATTATATATAAATTTAACAATAGCCATGCCGTCCGTCGCTTTTGAATTATTTTATTTTATTAATTATTTTTTTATGATAGCGACGGACAACATCTTTATGTCTGTCGCTCTTGGTCAAAATATCTGGTCAAATATTTTAAATAAGCGACGGACTATGTCTCTTTGTCCATCGCTTTTTGGTCAAAATGTTGGTCAACTATTTTTAAAAAAGCGACGGGTATAGAGACGTTGTCCGTCGCTTTTCATTAAATATCTGATAGATACAGACGCGATTTCTCCCATTTCTCATTTCCCATTTCACAATATTCTCTCCTCCTTCTCTCCACTCCGATCTTCACCGCCGCTGCCGTCCCTCTGTTCGTTGCTGCCGCCGGTTGGAGTCATTAGGAGCTGCCGCCGCGAGCCTTCACCTCCCTGAGCTGCCGTCGCCTCCTTCCCCTCTCTCTTCATTCTCTCCTTCTCCTTTAAGGTTAGGGTTTAATTTATAAAAAAAAATCAATTTTGTTATAAGTTTAATTGTAATTAGTTTATTTGATTTTGTTAGTTATTTAATTGTAATTAGTTTATTGATTTTGTTGTTTATTCATTGTTAGTTTGAATTAGGGATTATTAGTTATAAGTGAGTGTATTGAAATTTTTAATGTTAGGGTTAGTTTGAATTAGGGTATCAATCCTAGGATTTGTTTGAATTTGGGTATTTCTTGAGTTAATTAGTTTGATTTTGAGATTTTAAAACTAGTTTGAATTAGAGTTTTTAAGGAGTTGTTTGAATTTGGATATAATTTGAGTTAGTTTGATTTTCGGATTTTAGGACTTGCTAGTTTGAATTTGGGATTTTAGGACTAGTTTGAATTTGAGATTTTAGCACTAGTTTGATTTTGAAATTTTAGGACTAGTTTGAATTTGTGATTTTGAGACTAGTTTGAATTTGAAATTTAGGACTAGTTTGAATTATATTTGAGATTATAGGATTAATAGTTTGAATTTGGGATTTTAATTAGCACTAGTTTGATTTTGGGATTCTAGGTATAGTTTGAATTTGTGATTTTAAGACTAGTTTGAATTTGAAATTTAGGACTAGTTTGAATTATATTTGAGATTATTTAAGGATTAATAGTTTGAATTTGAGTTTTTAATTAGCACTAGTTTGATTTGGGATTCTAGGACTAGTTTGAATTTGTGGTTTTAAGACTAGTTTGAATTTGAAATTTAGGACTTGTTTGAATTATATTTGAGATTTTAGGACTAATAGTTTAAATTTATGATTTTAGGACTAGCTAGTTCAATTTGGGATTTTAGGGATTTGAATTACAACTTAATTAGAACTTATAATTAATTATAACTTGATTTTACTATAACTTGAACATAATTAGGAATATGAACTTGAAATCTTGTTGACCTTAATTAATTAGAACTTAATTTTTAACTTTATTAGAACTTGGATTTTATTTGAACTTAATTAGAATTTTGAAGTACTTGAAATCTTATTGACCTTAATTAATTTGAACTTAATTAATTTATAATAACTTGAAAAGTTAATTAGGAATATAAACTTAATTTTGAACTTAACTAGAACTTGAAGCTAATTTGAACTTAATTAATTAAGCTTTAACTTTGTAGATCTTGAAATGTATTATTTATATTAACAATATAAATTAGTCTAATGTAGTAAAATTATTATTAAATTTATTAATATAATTGAATATCTATATATTTGTAGATGGATCATCGTTTGTGGATGTTTAATATGCATTATGAAACTGGTGCTGGTTTGAAACCTGAGTTTATTGACGGGGTTAGAAATTTTATTGAACATACAATGACACTTGATATTTTCAAGAATAATGGATTGGTTAGGTGTCCTTGTAGTGCATGTAGGTGCTTAAATCTTTTTGAACCAGATACAGTCATGGTTCATTTGTACCGTAATGGATTTAAGCCTAGATATTTTGTATGGATTGATCATGGAGAAAGAGATGGATTGAATGATATGTTTTATAATTTGATGTTTGTGGATGAATATAATATTCTTGCACCACATGGTCAAATTAGGGTTGAACATGATGATAGGGTTGAACATGATAGGGTTCATGAAATGATCAATGATGCTTTCGGGGTTCAAGGTGGGATGGAACCCGAACAATATTTTGATAAAGCTCCTAATGAAGAAGCAAAACACTTCTATGATCAATTAGAAGAGTCTAGCCGTCCACTATCTGAAGGGAGTCCGCATTCTGCCTTGTTAGTTGCGGTTAGATTAATGAATATTAAATCAGATTGGAATGTTCCTAATGCGGCTACGGACTCAATGGTTGATCTTTTGGGTGAACTAGTTAATTCGGAGTTTAACATACCTAAGAACTTCTACGAGATGTTTTCTGGTTGGATGACAGCTGGAAAGCTAGCATGTCCGTATTGCATGGAAAATAGTAAGACATTCACTTTAAAGCATGGCAGAAAAAATACATAGTTTGATTGTCATCGTCAGTTCTTGCCAATGGACCATGAGTTTAGAAAGATGAAAAATGCATTCAGGAACAATCAGATAGAAAGTGACCCCCCACTTCCATTACTCACAGGGCATCAAATTTGGGAGAGAGTTTCTCAATTACCTAAAGTTACAGAAGCTTCACCTTCTAGACTTCCTGGATATGGTGTTGAACATAATTGGACCAAACAAAGCATATTTTAGGAGTTGCCGTATTGGAAGGACAATCTGCTACGACATAATCTTGATGTGATGCACATTGAAAAAAAATACTGTGACAATTTGTTTAACACAGTGATGGATGTTAAGGGCAAGATAAAAGACAATCCAAAAGCTAGAATGGACATAAAAGAATATTGTAGGAGAAGAGAGTTATGGCTGCAGGAATTACAAAATGGTAAAATAGTTCAGCCTAAAGCCAGTTTTTCATTTACATTGGATGAGAAACGTGAAATTTATGAGTGGGTTAAAAATTTGAGGATGCCGGAGGGCTATGCTTCGAATTTAGAAAAGTGGGCAGATATGAATGAAGGAAAATTGATAGGTATGAAAAGTCATGATCATCATGTATTCATGAAAACTTTAATTCCTATCGCTTTTAGCCATCTACCCGAAAGGATATGGAAATCAATCACAGAGCTAAGTCTTTTCTTTAAAGATTTGTGTTCTGGAAAGTTGTTGGAGAGTAGTTTGGACAGGATGGAAGAAAATATTCTTGTTATTACTACTAAGTTGGAGAAGATATTTCCATGTGGTTTCTTTGATGTGATGGAGCATCTTCCAATTCACCTTGTACAAGAGGCCCGCCTCGGAGGTCCAGTTCAAACAAGATGGATGTATTCATTTGAGAGGTAACTATCATTGAAATATTCACTAAGTAAAATAGTTAATTATTAAGTTTTTTTTTCCCTTTTTTAACATATATAGATATATACATGCAGAAAAATTGGCAGTTCCAAGCAAACAATTAAGCAAAGGGGAAAGATCGAATGATCAGTTGTTCAAGGTCATATTGGTAGAGAAACTGGTGATGTTTATTTTTATTACTTTGGGACTGATGTGTCATGTAGGAGAAACAGTCTCAATCGCAGTGATGAAGGTGATATTGATCCTTTATTTCCATCGATATCAATTTTTAATCAAAGTCGAGGATCTAAAAACTTGGAAAGCGAAGCTTCACTAGTATGGAAATGCAATCAGCTGTGACACATATTTTTCTTAATTGTCCAGAGATTCAACCATATCTCAAGTAAGTGTTAAGAATATATTATCAAATTGCATACATACTAATAAGTGTTCATTAACTGACGAAATATCTGAATGTACAATGATCAGCTTGTTCGTAAATGCATGGGGTAATGAAGCTATCTATACGGAATTTTCTAAATGGCTAACAGAATATGTAAGTGTGCAAGCTTACATTGAATCAATAAGTATTTAATAATTTATTCATGTTATAAGTAAATTATATTATTTTAAATAACAATATATAGGTTTACGATGAATACTCAAATGTCGAACATTTGTAATTAGTGAAAGAAGTTACACTTTATCTTGAATCTCAAATTCAGACAATGAATAAGTATTGTGTCAATGGTTTTAAGTTTCAAACTGAAGAAGTTTCTAGGAATAAGAAAACAAATAATAGCGGTGTCTTCATACAAGGTGATGTTGATGGTACTGGCCAAACAATTGAATATTATGGTGTCATTCATGAGATTATTGAAGTAAGATATTCAGGTTGGCCTAAAAAGAAGATCGTATTATTTCGGTGTAAGTGGTTTGACCCATCACACAGAGGTACAAAAGTAGACCAACAACATAATATAATCGAAGTTAAGCACACCAGAAAATACAGAAGTTATGATCCTTTCATCATTGCACAAAATGCTAAACAAGTGTATTACACTCCATATCCATTGCGTAGAGACAAAGATGATTGGTGGGTTGTTATAAAGACTAAACCTGTGGGAAGAATTGAAATTGACAATGTCTTAGATGTGGCGTACCAAAATGAGGTTGCAATTGTTCAACAACAAGTTGATGTTGAATTGGAAACCACACTAGAACATCCTCAACACATATTAGACGAAGTATTTGATGATGAGATAATGATAAATGTTGAGGAAGAAATAAATCAGGATGGGGAAAATGATTCATTTGATAACGAAGAATATGACAATGAAAATGAAACAACTGAGAAGGAAGAATGAAAGAGTGATGGAAATGAAACAAGCGAGGAGGAATAAAAGTAGAATGATAGACTATATAACTAGTATGTAAGTTATTTATTTCCCTAATATTAATTTTATTTAATTTATTATTTTTATATATTATCCATATAAATTTGCGTACAAATGTCATCAGGGGGTGAGGGTGATAGATCTCGCGAGCATCTTAGAGTTAGTCAGCCTAATAAGACTAAAAAGAAGAAGTCTAGGAAACCTATAGATTCTGAGGATATTCCAGGATTTCTTTCTTCTGCGCCGAATCGTATTACTCATAATACTCATTTATTTTCTGTTCCATTTGGTATGGCGGAACCTCGGCAATATTATCCTAATTACCGTCGACCAGCCGGTGCTTCCTCTTCTTCACAGTCACTGCCTCCACAGCGCTACGAGGACCTACCTTTACAGGCTATTCGTCGAGCATGACCCTTATCAGCTGGCCGTACTCCATCTCCCTCTCCATCTCCCACATGTACATCTCCTCAGATATCTGCCATGAGGATTAGAGATTCTAGTAGTGAGCAGTCAGATTTTGTGGCCTGTACACCTCCATTGACTCAGCATTATGTGCATCCTGGTGTATCACCTACACCTACACCTACACCTACACCTACACCTACACCTACACCTACACATACACATACACCATATGAGACGTCTGCTCTAGCACCGGGACAGAGGGACAGGATTGGCAGAGTCATGATTGAGCCGGATGGGTCATCGTAAGTTTGTTTTGTTATCTATTTGTTACTTTATTTTACTTATTTGAGCATCTTTAATATATTATTCATGAACTAACATGTTTATTACGTGTTTTGCAGGTGGTATCCTGCAAAGGATGCTGCCCAGGCTTTAAAAGACTGTGTGAGAAGGCTTTTTACACAGGCTTATCACTCCTGGAGTGAGATCCCAAACAATATACTTCAGACGATGTTTAATAAATTTAAGGTAAATATTTTTTTAGTTAAGTTTATTAATTTTAGTATCCTTTACTTTTTTTTTATTATCTAACATTATTCATTTTTTTCAGACTATATGTACTTGGGAACCGAGGTTTAATATGGTCATTGCGACCACATTTGAGAGGAGGGCATCCGCGAGACTGTCTAGCTGGCTAAAGAAAGCCCAAAATACTGATCAGTGTCCGGGTTGGATGTTGCCTCATGCGATGGATAGATTGCGCCAATATTGGAACATAAATAAGTTCAAGGCGATGTCCTAACAAGACAAAAAGGCTAGAGGGAGTCTTAAGGGTGGCTCATTGCACACTGGAGGTGCAAAGAGCGTTGTAACAATTACAAGAGAGATGGTAAGTTCTAATTCAAACTTTTAAATAAATAATTAGTTGATTAATATCGTTATAATATAAATTTCATTTTTATTTATAGGAAAAAAAATGGGGCGCACTCCCCTTGTACCGGAGGTTTTCAAGAAGACTCATGTGAAGAAGAAAGAAAATGAGTCAGATCCGGATGTGTGGGTGGATGAAAGGGCCGAACGAACTTTTGTAAGTTATTTAATTTAATATGAATAATATATATTAATAGTTAATATATTTATGATATGTATATATATTGATGTTAATTTTTATGTTTAATATACATAATGAGTTTCATCAGTACGTCAATGAGAATCTAAATAGTTCGGTCCAACTGACACCCGAACTATCTAGCCAAATTTGGACAGAAAAAGTGGTAGGGGGAACACACAAGGGTAGAGTCTATGGTCGAGGCTCTCGAAACGATGTAAGACGACTCCAGTCAGGCTTACAAGGTATTGGATCATCACGTCAAGTCGAGACACTTGACGGTGTTCAGATTGCTGCTATGTCGGCTCAAATAGCAGTGCTTACATCGGCACTGGCAGAGTCTGAGCGGAGAAGAGTAGATGAACAACAAAGCATGAGTGCGACCGTTCAGCAAATCAAAGAACAAGTGTTAAACCTCGCTCGTCGACCTACTACATCTTCGGCTCCCGAGGACACCGACGACGACAGTGAGGAGAGGATGATTTTGTAGATCGCACTCCCTAATTTAGGTCTCTTTTATGAACTTTTTGAAATTTTGAAACACATTTTGAATGACTTTATAAGTTTTTGTATTGTCATTTAGATATTTTTGAAGATTGATTTAAGTTTGTTGTTTTATATGTTGTGTGTGATGTTTACATTATATTTTGTTTGATTGGGCTGGTTCAATATGAATTGAATTGATTTATATTTCCAGGTGGGCAGCAGAAACTGCCAGTTTTTGTTGTCCAAAAAATACAGAAAAAAGCGACGGACAAGGTGGTTTTGTCCGTCGCTTTTTTGCATTATTTTTTTCAAATAAACCTAGAAAAGCGACGGACAGGGTCCTTTAGTCCGTCGGTTTTAAAAAAAAAAATCAAAAAGCGACGTAGTCCGTCGCTTTTTGAAAAGTGTCGAGCCAAAAAATGGCGAACATGATTGCGTCGCTTTTCCGTCGATTTTGACCAAAAAAGTGACACAGTCCGTCGCTTTTGGCCGTCATTTTTTGGCAGTTTTTAGTAATGTATCCATCAACACTCTCAACCATGTTTATGTCTGTAATAACCGCCACAAAAGTTTCTTCGGTAACATTTTCCTGAGGTGTAGGACCACGTTTTCAGAATCTGTAAAATCGAGCAATATGCCCACTCTTGCCACACATAAAACACGATCCCTTATCTTGAACTTGTTGATTTTGTGCTTAAATTATTTCACCATTATTTTTCTTGGGAAGTCTACCATTAGTTTTCTTGAATTTTTTCTTCTTAGGCTTCATAGAAGTATTTTTGTGAGATTCAGGAGTAGCATTATTTGAAGTAATAAAATTACCTTCGTTGTGATGTTGATCTCTTCTGATTGTAAAAGTGCATCTTGGCCTCTTGCCTCTTCTTCCATGCGAATTTTCATCATCAACGTTTCAAGAGAGATTTCCTTTTATTTGTGGCGCATAGTTTTTTTAAATTCCTTACAAGAAGGTGGAAGTTTATCTACTATGCGACAAACAATAAGGCTATCTCCAATTTTGACCTCCTCAGACCTGAGCTCTCCAACAATCATTATAAAGTCTTAATCTTGGTCTACCATTGATTTGTTGTCCACCAGTTGGAAACGAAAAAATCTACTAGCCGCATATTTTTTTGCTCCAGCCTCTTCGGTATCATACTTACTCTGCAATGCTTCCCAAATTTTCTTTGCACTAGAGTAAGTTCTACCATAATAATCATAAAAATTAACAGATATACAATTAAGAATATGATACCGACACTTATAGGAATCACCATCGTACTTTTTCACTTTCTCTAGATGAGAAATAGTTTCATCATCATTCATAGAGGTGATGTCAACTTTATTAGAATTCTTCTCAGTTAACACTTAAGAGACATTGATAAGACTTAAATAGAAAAATACTTAACCCTTCCATCTCTTGAAATGATTACCACTGAACCAAAATGACTTGTTAAGATCTCTCATCTTAACATCCGTGAATTTTTCAATTGTAGCCATATTGAATCTTCTTAAAATTGTTAGTGAAAAATTACAAGATAACAAAATTACAATTGAAACTAAAATGAAGAAATAAAATTATCTTCTGGCTGAGGCGCGGGTATCTTGATCTCTTTACGGAGATTCAAGTCCACTGCAGCAAGTGTTTTTCACCGGTCTAGCAGTAGTCCTCTTAAGTCGTCCCCTCCAGGATACAACAACCTAATCACAAGTATAACTCAATAAACTGTGGACAAGAGTTGGGTCCAAAGCTCCACAAAAAGAACATCTCCCTTCAACTAATAAAAACTCTCTTTTTGATAAACTTTTATGCACTCTCTATTTTCTTGTATTCTAAATAAATGAAGACCACCACTATTTATAGTTGAGGAAGTGTTCCTAGGAATAAATAGAAAGATAATGGGGTAGTAAATAGTGAAGATAAATGGCCTAGAAATTACATATGTCAGAAGGTATAATGGAGGAATAAAGAATGAATTGATAAGAATAAAAGTCAAATGCACCAACTGCTAAGACTGTTGCAAGAAAGGAATTGAATATAGCACTAACTCCAACAAATGGAGTAATGCAGCCGTTAACTCCAAAATGGAGTAACACACTAATTAAAAGACCACTAACAGACAGTCAAAGAAATTACCTATTCCTTCCAACGTTCTGCAACATATTCACAAAGGCATAATAAGCCTAGGAAATTATGAGACAATTTAATAATAAATTAATATTAAAATGTTCAAAGACCAATTATATTTTTTACTAGAGTTCATATTAAAACGAAATAAAATATAAACCGTAATTAATATAAAAAAACATTAAATACGGGAACTGAATAAATTAAAAGACCATTTTGTTCCATAAAAAAATGGTACAAGGTTTTGATTTAAATCAGGGTTTATTTAATTTGCGAAGGAATTTTGTTATTCACGGCTACAATAATATTGAGTTTCCTTGTTTACAAGGTTTGTAAGTAAATTAGGGTTTTATTTGTGACACTTTTCTTTGCATTATAGCTTAAAATGGGTAATACCCGTTCTACCAAGAAGAAGAAGGAGGAGGAGGAGGAGGTAGCTAAGCCACTTGAAAAAGACAGTCAACGAACGGGTGAGGAGGACGTGGATATCACCTTTGCAGGTGTGATAACCAATAAATCTGATTTTAAAGAGAATAAAAGATAGTGAGTTTCTTGTCCTTTCATCAATTATATCATCCAAAAGTAATACTCTAAAACAATTTATCATCAACAAATGAGTCTTGGAGTGCTTTCAAATATGAAGTTAAAGTGTGTGGCACGTAAGGGTTACATTTATCAACTTAAAATGGATTTAATTTGTATTATGGAAACGATGATTTTCTAAATGATTCTACCATTGACGGGTCACGGGTTGCTCCTGGTAAGTAGTCTAGACTCTGAACTCTTGCTGCATTTCTTCATTTCTATATATGTGACGTTAGTTACTACAAATGTTTTCCCCTATTAAGCTGATTTATTATATTGAAGCATATGTAAAGCGTAAACCACAGACAAACACTTCAAATGTCATGTTTTTCTCTATTTCTTTTTTATACTTATGCTCTGATGCTCAACTCATAGTGTATTGCTTTGACGAAATTTCAGACTCGCAGACGGGATTTAGACCCATTAAGTTGTTAAGTTCCAGTCTGTACCGTTGATATTGATGCTGAAATTACAGTTTAAAAGATGGCTTTAATTTGCTCTTTCTATGCAACTGTGATGCTTATTTCTAATAACTAACTTGCTTACAGCTCCAAAGTGCGAGCTCTTTTCTGCCTGAAATGGACCATGGCCCCCTAGGAGAATGTGAACGTGTTGTTGATATGGTGTAAGTAAATACTAACTTTTTTGGTTAAATAATTTTGATAATTCATTTTTTCACTATTCAGTTAGTTTTTCATTGATGTTTTAATTTTTTTCTGATTTATAATCTTTTCATTTTCTTATATGTATTGGAGAGAATTAACAAGTTGGATTTGCTGAAAGAGTTTTCTGATGCATACTTCGATAGTCTAGGAAAAATCTAATCGAATAAATAAAGAATTTGTTGTTCCTATTTCTGGATATAGCTTTGTCCGTCTTAGGTTCAAGTTATGCACCTAATATCTTTTTGTTTTTTGATAGGGAAGCTAAAACAATATAGTTCGGTAAACCAGAAAAAGTGAAACTTTTTGATAACTTCTGTTCTCTTAAATTTTTTTCATGATGTAGTACTGCTGCTGGAGGCAAAACAACTTATGTTCCTGCACTGATGGAAAATAATTATTGAAGATAGTAATGAGTTAGTTAATGAGTTAGTTGATTAATTCCATTTTTCTGTTAAGTTAGTTACAGGATAGCTACAGTAGATAATTACTCCAGGTTAGTTGATTAGCTGTGTATATATGGAGACTTCATCATACTCATTGTAATCAATTCAGTTGAATAATATTTTTCCAGATTCTCTCTCAGAAATTCTTCATGGTATCAGAGCTACCGAATCAATAATTGTTTGATTCTACACTGATAAGTCGATTCTGGAGATTGATTCACTAATAACAATGGAGACGAATGATGTACCAGCAGCTTCAACTGCAGTGCCAGAAACGATCGAAGCAATTGAGTCAAAGAGGAACCATCCCCTGTATCTTCATCCATCAGACACTCCTAGCAGCGTTTTGACCACTGTTCAACTCACCGGAGCAGAAACTTATTCGCTATGGAGTAGATCCATGATGATCAATCTCAGGGCAAAGAGTAAGCTGGGTTTTGTGCTTGGAACATGTGAACGAAGCAATTACGGGCCAGATCTGGAAGAACAATGGGAGAAGTGTAATGCTTTTATTTTAGCATGGATCATGAACACAGTTTCAAAGGAGTTGTTGAGTGGGATCGTTTATGCTTCAGATGCTTCAATGGTGTGGGCAGATTTGAAAGAGAGATTTGATAAGGTTGATGGATCGAGGATTTACCAGATTCATCGAGAAATTTGTACAATTCATCAAGGTAATTCATCGGTTTCAGCTTATTTTACCAAATTGAGATTGATGTGGAATGAATTTGATGCAATCGTACCACCACCATCATGTAATTGTGATAGATCTAGGTCCTATATGGATCATATCCAATACTTGCGTCTATTCTCTTTTCTGATGGGGCTGAATGACATGTATGGACATGCACGAAGCCAAATACTAATGTGAGCCCTTTGCCAAGTGTTGGCAAAGCCTATGCTATGATAATCTCAGACGAGAGCCAGAGAGTTACTTCAGGGCTGCGCACTGGTGGAGATATGATAGAAGCCACAACATTATATGCAGGAAGGGGAAATTATTCTAGAGACACAAGAGCTGAGTATAATCCCAGAGGAAATGATGCAGGCACAGTTGAGTATAATGCTGGGAGAGGAAAGAAGAAAGTGAACTGGAATCTATTATGTGACCACTGTAAAATGTATGGCCACACACAGAAAAATTGTTTTCGATTGATTGGATATCCTGATGATTGGAAGTTCAAGAAGAAAATATCAGGACAGGGTGGAGAAAAAGGGTACAATAACCAATTTAGAGGAGTGAATTCGAGCAAAGGAAAAAATGTTGCTAACAATGTGCAATTGGATAAGATTTCTGAAGAATCAAGAGATGATGCATTTGGGGTAGTCAATACAGGACAAACAGGTGTACAAGGAAATGCTTATGACTTCAATTCTGTTCGTTCTAACTTGCAGGCTTTTGTTGCACGATCTGACTACAGTCCCAACCAATACCAAAAGATAATGAAGCTGCTGAATGCGGAGGACAAAACTGAAGAAATGTTGAACATGGCAGGTAAATTCAATACTATGGAAGTATGCTCTTTATCTGCTAAAAATGAAGATTGTGTGGCTGTCATGAGTGCTAGAAATAATGTTTTTAAAAGAAGGAATAACTGGATAATTGATTCAGGGGTAACATGTCATATGAGTTCAACACTTGACAATTTAAACAATGTGAATGATCTTAATAAAAATGTAGGCAGGAGAGTGCACTTGCCTAATGGTCAAACTACTCTAGTGACACATTCAGGAAGCTATGGAGTATTAGACAATGTCTTGGTGGTGCCTGATTTCAAATATGATCTACTATCAGTGTCTCAATTGACTAGACAATTGCAATGTTCTGTGTGTTTTTATCCTAAATTCTGCATTTTTCAGGACCTCTCCAATGGAGAGGTGAAGGGGATTGGTAAGGAGATAGGAGGTTTGTATTACTTTTCAAGTCATTTTTCTTCTGGAGAGTTAGCTAATGGGGATAATAAGGTACTGATGACAAAGACAAGAGACACAGATTGCATGGTTTGGCACAACAGGATGGGCCATCCTTCTATCAAGGTGTTGAAACAATTAGCCTTAATAAATAAAGAATTGGATGTAACAGAATGTGGTAGTTGTTCAGTCTGTCCTTTGGCAAAACAGACTAGACTCTCTTTTCCAGTTAGTATGTCTAAAACAAGTGATGTGTTTGATCTTATTCATCTTGATGTATGGGGACCATATAGAATTGCTACCCATGATGGTTTTAGATTCTTTTTGACAATTGTAGATGATAAGTCAAGGATGACTTGGCTATTTTTACTGAAATTCAAGAGTGATGTATTTGTTGTGATGAAATCTTTTCTTGCACTGGTTGATACTCAATTTAAAAGACAAGTGAAGAAGGTAAGGTCTGACAATGGGACTGAATATTTTAACAAAGAATGCAACACATTATTTTCATCCTTAGGGATTATTCATGAAAGTAGTTGCCTACACACTCCACAACAAATGGAGTGGTGGAAAGAAAGCATAGACATATACTAGAGGTTGCAAGGGCACTCAGGTTTCAAGGGTCTATTCCTATAAGATTTTGGGGAAAATGTGTTATAGCTGTTGTGTACTTGATAAATAGGATGCCTACTGATGTTTTACAAGGACAGTCTCCTTACCAAATTTTTCACAAAACTAGACCCAAGCTTGACCATTTGAGAATAATAGGTTGTTTGTGCTATGCCACTAAGCTGATCAAGAATGATAAGTTTGCCCCTAGAGCTGATGCTTGTGTCATGATGGGATATTCATCTACTCAGAAAGGGTATGTGCTGTACAATTTGAGTCTCAAGAAGTTTGTGGTGAGTAGAGATGTCACTTTCTAGGAACATATATTTCCTTTTGGTAGTGTACAGGACATGCATGTACCAATTTTTAGCAGACAAGACAGACTAGTTGATGATGATGATATGTTAAATGCCACAACTGAGTTTAATGATTCTCATATTCCTGACAATGATGTATAACATGCAGCTCAGCAACCAAACTTTGAACATGTTCCATTAGTGGTTCCAGAGAACACAGGTGTTGATGTTTCAGCTGTGGACCATGGTGAACAAGGTATTCAGAATGTTGCAACACACAGAACTTCTACCAGAGTGTCTCATCCACCTGTTTGGATGAAGGATTATGTTGCTCACATGACTGATTCTCCACATCCATATTCACTGGCTAACTACATGAATTATGATAAATTGTCTCCTACATATCATGTTTACTTAAGTGATTTATCTGCTGACACAGAACCTAGAACCTATGATGAGGCTGTTAAAGACCACAGATGGGTGGAGGCCATGAAACAAGAAATTAGTGCATTGGAGGATAATGGGACTTGGACTATCATGCAACTGCCACCGGATAAAAGGCTATAGGATGTAGGTGGGTGTTCAAGATCAAGTACAAAGCAAATGGACAGGTTGACAGGTTCAAGGCTAGGCTTGTAGCTAAAGGCTATAGCCAAACTGAAGGAATTGACTATCAGGAGACTTTCTCTCCTGTAGTCAAAATGGTAACTGTAAGATCTATTATTGCTATTGCAGCAGCTGAAAATTGGATAATATACCAGATGGATGTCTTTAATGCTTTCTTACAAGGAGACTTAATTGAAGAAGTGTACATGAAATTGCCCAAAGGTTTTGCTAGACAAGGGGAGCACCAAGTTTGCAGACTTATTAAGTCCCTATATGGACTCAAGCAGGCTTTCAGGCAATGGAATGCCAAGCTTACTGATGCACTAACCAACTCAGGATACTTGCAGAGTCCACTGGATTATTCTCTATTCACTAAAAGGAGAGGTTCAGCACTGGTGATTGTGCTAGTTTATGTAGATGATTTATTGATCACAGGGAATGACTATAAGTTGATACAGGAGACTAAGCATGTTCTACATCACCATTTCAAGATTAAGGATTTGGGTGAGTTGAAGTATTTCCTAGGCATAGAGTTTTGCAGATCAGCCAAGGGAATTGTTATGAACCAGAGGAAATATGCATTAGAGTTGATTAGTGATGCAGGCCTAGCTGGAGCTAAACCTTCTTCAACACCATTAGAGTGTAATATTAAACTCACAAGTGCAGAGTTTGATGCCACTGATGATGAATTATTTGTAGATATATGCAGATACCAAAGAATGATTGGGAAGCTGCTCGATCTCACCAACACTAGACCTGATATAGCTTTCTCAGTTCAATGCTTAAGTCAGTTTATGCAGAAACCCAAAGTGTCTCACTGGAATGCAGCCTTGAGGGTGGTTAGATATATCAAGGCTGAGCCAGGGTTAGGACTGCTTATGAGTTCAGAAAAACACTCACAACTCACTGAATTTTGTGATGCAGACCGGGCTTCTTGCCCTAGTACCAGAAGGTCTGTTACTGGTTACTTGTTGAAGTATGGAGAGTCACTAATTTCCTGGAAATCCAAGAAGCAAAACACTATTTCCAGAAGCTCTGCAGAGGCAGAGTACAAAAGTTTGGCCACACTGACTGCTGAGGTCGTTTGGGTAACTAATTTGTTCAAGGAACTGAGGTTCAAAATGGATGGTCCTGTCAACATTCATTGTGATAGCAAAGCTGCTATACAAATAGCAGCAAATCCTGTATTTCATGAACGAATGAAACACACGAGATCGATTGTCATTTTATCCGAGAAAGAATGCAACAAGGTCTGATTAGAACAATATATGTTAATACCAAAGATCAACAAGCTGATTTGCTGACAAAAGCTTTGGGGAGGTCACATCATGATTTTTTGCTTGCCAAGCTATGTGTCTTGAATGTGTTCAATACATCTAGCTTGAGGGGGAGTATTGAAGATAGTAATGAGTTAGTTGATTAATTCCATTTTTTTGTTAAGTTAGTTACAGGATAGCTACAGTAGATAATTACACCAGGTTAGTTGATTAGCTGTGTATATATAGAGACTTCATCATACTCATTGTAATTAATTCAGTTGAATAATATTTTTCCAGATTCTCTCTCAGAAATTCTTCAAGTATATAGTCATTGTGCAGTTAATTGTTTTTGATCGAAGGAATCCATTTTCTCAACAATGCATCCATACTTTCTGGATATAGATTGGATAATGTATTTGAATACATTTGGCTTCCCTGGTGTCTGTGTTGATTATCTTCATTTCCTTATAAAAGTATTCACTGTTTTTCATTTCTTGTCCTGCTATTTAATTCTAATGCAGTTCACCAAGGATGTTTTCATTCTATTTAACTATTCGCTCATATACATCATTCTAGGTCAAAATAGTAGTATATAATAACTTGTGTTGTCGATTTGTTTGCTTGCTCCAATAATCATTACTGACCTTGTTCGACTAGGCATATTTCAGGTTTTCTCGTTCCTTCTCTTCAATAAGTGTTACTGGATAGTGGCTCGATTGCAGGAATCCTAAAGATTCGAGGATCGAAAGATTGTCCAGGAGAGAACTCGAGGATTCAATCAATGGAGATGAATAGAAGAAGAGAGAAACAGAGAGAAGAAGAGAGAAATGTGATCCGTATATTTCATATGTTGAATGTAACTGATGATTACAATCTATTTATGAAGAATACATCTTAACTGACTTATTCTATCTAACAGATTCAGTTACACTAACAGTTTAACTAACTTCCAGTACACTGATCAACTAACTTTTGAATTCCCTAATTATTGTAACAGTACTCCCCCCATACAAAAGATCCTTGACCTCAAGGATCAAAAGAAGGAAATCTTGTCTTCAGGACAGTAGCAAATTCCCAAGTGGCAACATCAGCAGGCAGTCCAACCAATTTAACCAACACCTGAGCAACATCTTTGTTGCCTCTCTTAACCATCCTTCTTTGCAAAACAGATTCAGCACTAAGACAATCAGGATTAGCCAAATCAACAGTAGGAGGACAAGAAATGGATGAAGGAACCTCATAACACCTCTTTAACAATGACACGTGCACAATAGGGTGTATCTTCACTGAACTAGGCAAAAGGAGGGTGTAAGCCACAGGACCAACTCTCTTGATGATCTGAAATGGGCCATAATACTTAGCAGCTAGCTTGTGGGAAGAGTGTCGAGATATGGTAGCTTGTTTATAAGGCTGCACTTTAAAATAAACCCAATCTCCAACAGAAAATTGTCTATCACTCCTATGAGAGTCTGCTTGTTGCTTC
>JAJONR010003160.1:0-107851 GCA_029582245.1 Solanum etuberosum | reverse complement strand
CCCCCCCCCCCCCCCCCCCCCCCCCCCCCCCCCCCCCCCCCCCCCCCCCCCCCCCCCCCCCGGTATGATATCACACTCATTGTCAAGACCAAACCTCAGCCTATGCATGATTCAGATAAAGTGTTCATCATTCATGAAAATTTGACAACTTCTACAAAGGTAGCATTATGGAGACTAAGAGACCCAGCTTAATCAAATTAAGGGGGAAACGTAAGAAATTGACAGTCATTAGCTTTAGGAGACTGCAAACGAGAAAAGTGATAAAATAACTATAACTTGTTCCCAAACAAGTTGGGGTCAGTTATATCAATCCTCTAACAATGATTCTCCATTTGAATACATATCAAGTCAACCTTAGCAGAATAAAAAAAAAAAAAAAGAGTATTAAATGTTCTCTATACTTCAACTAGTAAAATATCCAGTCCAATTAATTGATGCTCATGCAAATGATAAAAGACAGACTATAAGTAAAAAATGTCTCTCAAATAGAACTTACTTTACATCTTGAGTGCTTTTTATCTCCTCGAAGAATGCTTCAATTTAAATTTTAAATGTTAATCTGTCACTAATGCTTCAATTTAAATTTTAAATGTTAATCTGTCACCCTACAATAGTTTTATACAAAGCATAAAGGTTGATAGATGCAGCATTTTCCCATTATTAATAAAAGTATTTACCTTATAAAAAAAGGTTGATAAATGCAGCTTTTAACCCAACCATTTCTGCTCAACTTTAATGTATGGCAGCAAACTTGAGCATTGAATTTGTCAGTACAAAGTATCCAAGGATCAACTAGTTAGTAGTAGTGAATTAAAAAAAAAATCTGTTAGACTGCCACTAGCATCAACTGTTTGCATGACTCATTGTTAACTCCTACTATGTGTAGTTTAAACAAATAGAGCACAAAGTTAAGCCATCAGACCATTGATTCACTCAGCTATTAATTAAACATGGTGATTTTTAGGGTTCCTAGTATGTTCATATGTCAATTGTTTCAAGACTATTGAACTTCACTATAATGAAAGCACCAAGCAAGGGTTTGAATTTCATATCTCTACTTGTGTACTAGCTACAACCAAAGAAGAAAACTGTACAATATAGACAGCGCAACCCATTGTGACTGAATTCATATGCAAGTTCAACTCTATATTCAATATTTAGGTGTCTATCTTACATGAGATGTATTCTTATTAACAAACAAAACTTGCAGTTGAAAATAGCACAATGAACTGGCAGTTGTGGGACAAGAGAAATAAATCGTCAAACCCTTGCCAAACTGGGAAGTAATCATACAACAACGATGAAACACACTGGCAGCACCATCAAATTTGGAGGAACTTTTCTAAGGCAGTCTAAGTTTAGGGATGCCATGTTGTACCCATATGCAACACATGATGACATGAAAGTTCCTCCTTCCAAGTCCTTTTTCTTTTTCTTCTTTTTGGAGGGGGGGTGTGATGGGGTATGAGGGAACCACATGAGTCAGTGATGCACCGGTTCACTTTTACAATTTTCTGTCTTTGGTGTTGAAAAATACTTAACATTCGGGACAACAGTCATTTTCTGAACAATCTGATCATGCAAGTTCACAATACCATGACTTCTAGTGGTAATTGATACTAAACCTGTGTCAATGAAGTGACCGAAAAAAAAATTCTCCTTTGACCAAAATAATGGTTTATGTTTTTGTAAGTGAAAGTTGTCTCCAGAACTCAAATTAATATAAATTATTACTACATTATAATACTTCAAACTTAATGTGCATCTCCCCTTTTTTTTAAATCAGATAAGGTGGAATTTCATTAGAATTGCATCTGTAGATGCTGAAGGCAAACTTAATGTCCATCTTACTGCTAATCCTTCCATATTATCAAATAAATGGCAGGCAAATATTTTAACCACTCTTTGGCAGAAATCAATATAACAGTTTGTTCAAACATGTAATTTTAAGTATTACAATAAAATGGACCTGAATAGAGTAGAATGGTATAAGAGGATTCATACACCTGATCTGAGATAAAGAAGTAGTTGTTTGATCGATGGATAGATTGGCTGTTTGTACGCTATTTAACTACATAAATCAAGGTAGGATGTTTTGTTGATTAAGCACCTAAGAGTTGGCCAAGTAATCAAAGAAGTGGGTGAACACCTTGGAGACTAGAGTTTAAATCCCAGTTTAAAAAAAAAAACTAGGTGATATTTCCCATTTGTGATCTGCAAAAGCATTGGCAGTTATATACCTATATTGATGGGAGGTAGCAGGAACTCGGTAGAATCAAAGTGGCCATAAATCGGCTCGGGACCACCGTTTGTAAGATTAAAAATAACGAAGGTCGTATTGATTATGACAGAAGTATCATAATTTAAGATATGTAGGGTCATTTCTTAAAATAGTTCAATAGGTTGGGAAGGCACTAAGGTGGAATATACCATCAATATACTCTTATGCTTCAGCTTAACTAAGAATATTCTCCAGGTAGCTCCTGTGATACCTTCTCCCTAACCACTTATTTATTTGTTTTTGCATTTATATGTTTCCTCTCAGCTTGCTGCAGCTATTAAGATCTTGTCACCCCTCTCAAATTCCTCATAATATCATTTACATATACTTCCCTCCTTTTGCACTTCAAATACCGTCATTGATTTCCATAATTGCAATTGCCCTGCTTTATACTTTCACAAAATTCCAGCCAAATGCTACGTTCAAACTTTTATGTGTTGCACCAGATGAAACCTTAAAAATCTCTTCATCTGGGTGATTTCTTCCATCTACCCAGTCTTGGGGGATAGAGTTATCCGGTACTTATGTTGTTGGAATATAGCAGATACCGTGAAATTAGTCGTGATGGCACAAGTTGGCCCACCAATTTGTCAAGAATATAAAGTCTCTACATTCTATTCATCATACTCTAGAACAACATTGTAAGAAGCAGTACAAGTAAAGCGGCCCTGCTTCACAACTTTCATGATCTGTCAAAAGTTTAAATTAAGAAACAATTTATGGAAATTAAATTAAAAGTTGGAATAATCAGCAGTACAGATCACAGATAATTCTGGTGCAATATACAAGATTAAAAAATATGCATCAATCAAGAATTCAGATAAAATTCCAAGAAATTGGGCGTAGCAGAGTATAATGGATTCATATAGCCGGCCCCAATCAGTTTTGATTGATTGATTGACCTAGCAAGATTTGTATGTATAGAGTACCGAAGAAGAAAAGAAACCTGTAATCCAATAATAAATTCCTCCTCTTTATCGACATAGAAATCGTTGAATTTGTCAAGTTCCTCATTGAGAATTCTGACGAACCAGTCCTGCAAGTGCGGCGGAGTATTGTCACCGCCGTCGGGAAGATTATCGGCGGTAGATGGAAGGTTCTTGAGAAGCTTCTTGAGGGGTTTGTAACACAAATACTTGTCCCTCCATTTGGGTAGGGTTTCTTCTAAATGCGTTGTAAACTCTTTCCCAAATTTCATAACAAGAATTAATCACTCACTTCTTCAAGAAAAAACACAACAATCAAATCTTGGATTAAACAACTGATCTAATAATTTCCCTTTTGGGTCTCTGAATGTGTTATTATTATGTGATGAAAGAACAAAAGAAGATATTTTTTTTTTATTATTATTATTATAATGTCAGGGGGGTATCAGTAATGGTAAACGCAGAGATTATATACTAATTTTTTTATTTCTAAGAATATAGTCCAATGAAGATAACTATGAATGCTACGCATATGCGAGAAATAGTAGGAAAGTTGCAGGCTTGCGATGGAGTTGGGAATCTTTTGTTTACAGAATATGTATTGTGTTTCTCTTATTTGTAAGTTTGTAAAGGTAACAAAAGGCAGAATTGCAAACGCTTTGAAGGTCAACTTGGGCTTTTTTATGTGCATCAAAGAAATATAAATGGAGATTCAATTCAAGCATTATCCGGTTTTCCTGCACTTCTTTCTTTTTTTTTCTTAATTTTTCATTGAAATTGGAAGTAACGAAAAAAAGGAGAAATGAGCAGTGAAGTGAATTATAAGGTGTAAAATCAAATTTAGACAATTAATTAATTTAATTACTTATTAATCAATTTAATTACTAAGATTTGGAGTGAATTTCAAGGTAGCAATTTAATTTAGATAATCAACCAATTGAATTATTAAGATTCCAAATGAAGGACTAAGATTACTCTATATTTAGTTTGTTGCATGTATTAATACATTAGTGTATTTATAGTAATTCAAAATATATATGATATATTTTTATCATTTCATAAAATAGAATGAATAAGTTATTATCTAATTACTATATGTCTTTTTTTCAGATTAAAATAGTTTGAGTCAATTCCCTAAATGGTCACATAAGTTTAGGGAATTGTCTTGAAATATCATTTATGTAAATATCACTCAACCATCACTATTTTCCTTCAAATATACTTAACACTTCAAAAGTCTCACCCTCTCCTAGTTGGAATGCCATGTCATTGAAGTCTTTTTTTTTAATAATAGACTTATTTAATTCATCAAATTCATTTAACTAAAATAGTGATCTTACTATTTTTTAAAAATATATATTATATTTAACTTATCATACAATTAAACACCAATATATATATTCTTATCTCATCCCAGATTCATGAAACACAAGTAATAATGAGTTGAATTGCCTATTTTAATTTAATAGTACACATATTATATTAGATTAATATGTTTATAAATGAAAATTTGGATTTCAAAGTACACAATTAACTATGTGTACTTTGTAAGTATGGATTTCAAAGTACACAATTAACTATGGATTTCAAAGTACACAATTAACATCGAGGTAAATAATTCAAATTTTGTATAACTATGTGTCGGATATGAAAGTAAGGATTGATATAAAAGTTATCTACAAGAAAAGAAGTTTTAAGTATCTTAGATCAATAATTTGATTAAATGGAAAGATTAACAATGATGCCACATATATAGAGAAAGGTGATTAAATAGAGCGTAACACATTTCCAACATGCGAAAGACATGGCCTTAGGATAGACTTATTCCCAAATACTAGAAAAAACTAGTATTTGGGCCAAGTTCTAATATTTGGAAATTTAAAAAAAAAAAAAAAAAAGTTACTCAAAACTTTTATATTTTATAAAAAAAATTACTCATTATTTATTAATTTCAACTAATATTTGTTACTACCTTCTCCGAAAAAGTTTGAGTTCTAATTTGAGTGATAAAATTGAGAAAAAAGAACAATTTGTGTTTAATGAGTTATAATTATAACTGAATCAGTGACAAGTTTGAGTATGTGATTAATGTATTGTCTTATCTATATTGTTATTTTGTTATTGTTGATTGTTATCAAATATATTATAAGGTTGTTTTCTTAACGAAACATATTCATTATTAAATGATAATATAAATTTATGGGTCTATTTAATAATTTTTAGAACTTACGTGTATAAATCATATTTTTTGAAATAGTCAAATATTTTTAGGAAAATTTCGGGCCAAACACATAGTGAAACTTCATTAAAATATGATTATGTTGTATAATGAGAGTGTGTCATCAAGTCATAAAATTAAGTTTTATAAATTGGTTGTCACACCAATTATATTGTAAGGGCATAGTGTTGGTTGTTCAAGAGCTTACACATTCAATTTTTTTTTGATGAAAATAGCAGAAATGAGGATGTCGAGATGGATGTATGGGTATACTACTAGAGATAGAATTAGGAACGAAGATATTTGAGATAAAGTGGAAATGACCTTCACAGTGGACAAAATGATAGAGGCGGAATTGAGCTAGTTCAAACATATAAAGAGGAAATGCACAAATACTTTAGGGAGACGTGAGAGGTTAACTATGGATAGTATGAGAAGAGAAAGAAATAGGCGAAAAGCAAAAAATCAATTTGATAGAGCATGACATACCTGTAATATACCGAAGACCCTATATTGTATTTCCTTACAATACTTGATATTGATATAATTTATTTGAGTCGAGGATCAATACAAAAATTATCTCTCTACTTCTTCTAATTTTAGTTGGAACTTGGGTGGGTCCGACTGGAAAAAATTGGTAAACATCACGTGGATTGACCCGTTCATCCCAACGAAGAGAAGGGTCTTTATTAACAAGTGCAAGCGCTAAAGAAAAATAGAAGCACAAATACAAATTCTCTCCTCCATAGCAACTGGAGACCTGCAGCTTTCATACTATGTCGACTTCTCAAGTAAGTTTTCTTCAGCTGAATTTGGTTATCTGGTTGTTTCATACTATTTTAGTGTAAAATTTGATGTTATGGATCGAAGATTTATAACTGCTTGAACTCAGGATGCTTTTATCACTATCACTAGACTCTTTACTATGGTATGTTACGTTCTCTGTGATTGATTCTAAAACTACTGATAAAATCATGAATACAAATTTATTGCCAGTAGAGTTACTTCCACTTGTTTGACTTATTCCTAAAGGTTTTATGTGCGCCTCTTTCTCCTGTAGGCAATTAAAAGCAAAAACGTTGGATACACTCATTTTGTATCACTTCCATTGACCTTGCCGGATGAAATGTTCACCAAGCTCAACAACTTTAAGAATTCTGTTCTTCAAACTAATAAAGTTAATCCAGATGAAAATTCTTATTTCTGCATTTTCTTCTTAGGTTCAATTTAGCCCGGGGGCTCATTGCTTCCTTCATTATGTCATAATTTCTGACAAAATTGACAAAGGTTTTTCGACTCAACAGGTTTGGGAATTGACAAGTCCATTTTTATTAAGCCAAATACATTACACTTGACTGTGCAAATGCTGAAGCTTTGGAATACTGATCGAGTTAAAACTGCTGCTGAGGTTTTGCGGGTAAAAGTTTATACTTAGATGGCCATTTTATTCCTTTTGTAATATATTTTTCCTTGTCTAACTTTTCATAATATATAAATTGCTTTTCATTGTCCTTCCAGAGGGTCTCACCAAAAGTAATGGATGCTTTGGAGCGACGACCTATGTATATAAGACTGAAGGGATTGGTAAGTCTTTATCCAAGTTATGCAATTATAGGCTTCTGTAAATTTTCAACTCTGAAACAACAAGGGTAAGTGTGTATTAGAACCCTCAACCATGCCATTGGTAGCAATGTTGACAAACTTGGAATTACGCAATGCAATTGAACAAAATGATTTAGTACTGCAAAAAGAATCTAAATAGTGATTTTATTTGCCTTTTCATGTGACTCTAATCTCTTTTTGTGAATGCTTCTTCGATTGGTTGTTCCCTGTGTGTATTAGGAAGAGAGACTGCTATCATGTAGATGTTTCGAGGCTGTTGCTTATAATGAGATTTGACAAAGGCATAACTTTTCTTGGCTGGAACTCAGATTTGTTCTTATTCTGCAGGAATGCATGCCAGATAGAGGTACTCCACCAAAAGCTTATGTTGTACATGCTCCTCTGGAAGTAATTGGTGGTATACCCAGACTTATACGTGCCTGTCGTATCCATAATTTCTGGCATCTTCTTCCCTCACTCTAGCCACTATTTTAATTTCTCTGCTATTTTAAAGGAATTTAGTACCTGTATTTGTTATATCTTAGCTTTTCTAGGGGTGATAATTGATGCGTTCGTTGAAGCTGGTCTTGTTCTTGAAAAGGATGCAAACCGTGGGTTACTGGTATAGCTCTCAATGTGTTAATTCTTTATTCTGGTTAATTTTGTTGGCAATTTCTTTATTCTTTGTCCATTAAGGCTCTCTCCTTGACCATTCAATATAGTGCTGTTGCGTCCTTGCTTTTCCTTTACCCTGTAAAAAGCAATTTATTCATCACAATCAAGGGTCTAGAATGTACCCCGGGCTTTGGTCTATGGTACAAAAGCCTGGTATTTAAGTGGAGAGGGGTAGACAGGAGGGCCTGTAATCCACCGAGTTCCCTCGGGGATTTCTTGGCTATAAAATAACTACAGCCAGAAATGGTTCAAGCCTGTTTTGAAAAGGGAAGTAGATTTACTCACTACCAAGAATCAATATGGCTGCAACCATTTTATTTTCGATACCTTTGGAATTTGGCTTTTTCAATTCTCACCTCCTGCATTCCAACTATATGCATGGACTTATTTCTTCAGTTGCATTTTGATTGCTGTAACTATCTTGTGGTGTCATTTGTTTTTGTTCTGGTATCAAACATTGAATACTTGAACATTATGCCTCAGCTTATTCAAGTATGCAGAATTATTTTCTCGATATATTTTATCGTCTCTGGTGGCTTCTTCTTTTTTTCCTCTTACCATGAAACTCTCCTGGTGGAAATTCCTAAATTTATCTTCTAATACAGTTGCATGCCACAATAATGAGTGCGGGAAATAGTAAAAGGTGACGTTTTTTATTCTTTCATTGTGTCTAGTTTATTCTCGGCTTAAAGTCTATTATGATTCTACCAGTTGCATACCTATCTTTGCTGTTAAGGTTGCACTGACTTACTATTTTGTAAATTGTAGCAGTAAAACATCAGGAAAAACTGAGCCCTTTGATGCACGAACAATTTTCGCTCAATATGGCAAAGAAGAGTGGGGAGAGTGTTATATCCGTGAAGCTCATCTTTCACAAAGGTCTGTCTACGATGGCAATGGTTATTTCCATTGCTGTGCTTCCATCCCATTTCCTGAAGAAAAGCAGGGTGCGTTTCCTAGGATGAAAAACTTTTTTCAGAAAATGTTTTCTTGAAAAATGTGTTCTACGGCAAAATAAGTGATTATCTCACATTTTCTGGTGTCTTAGTTCATATATGCTTATATAATAAATTGTTGATGATGAGTCGATGACATTATATACAGTTTTTTAGTCTGTACATACTTGGACGCTATCTACAGCTTTTGGGATGGTTGTTACTTGTTACCCCTATATTGTGTTGTATTATTAGCTTAAATACAATATTATCTAGTGTTAAAGTATATTGTATTGCATGATTAAATCCATTATGTAACAACCGAAAGACTCATTTGATGCAACAACAGGTATGATGTGGTTCAATTCAATTGTTATACAGTATGTTACTCTTTTCCATCATGTCATTACTTATCATTTCATAATCCTATTTATTTCTTTTACTCTTATCTTGCTATTGAACTCTTACTCGATCTATACTGTATTGGACACCAACCCATCAGATTTCTAGTTTGTCTATCTTTTTGTTTCTATTTCTTTTGTCATTCTGTACCTCTTTTTCCCTTTTATGCAATGATACCTTAAAATATTATTAGGCATAATTTGTGGAAAAAAATAGGAAAATGAATGTCTCCAATTATTTTTGTAATTACTTTTATATCTAATACTTGCAACAACTAAGGTTTTTAAAGTAAACTTATTAGTAATTCTATAATATGATACAACACAGTAAAGAATATAAATGTTATTGAAAATCATCCACAGAATAATACTCAAGTAACAAATGTAAGGAACTTTCAGATTTATAAAATTTGGTGGAACAATTTGATATTGAAGTTATCTTAATATTATGTCGATTCTAATAGTATGTTATCATTCAAATTTCAAGATGTTAAGAGATACTTGTTCAATTGTTTTAAATCTATAATTCACTCTTTTCTCGACAAGCAATTTACAAGAATCATTTTGGAATATCGTAATTTTAAACTTTTGATCCGATTGTCCCATGGGAGGAACTCTAAGTTTAATAAATTTTGTTCCATTGAGCAAAATTTTCTTTACTTTTGATTTTGAAGGTTCGAAGAGAAATAGTCTTTTTAGCTTTTTATTAAAAAGAACAGATCATTTTTACAAGAGATTTATACTTTATACATAAAAAATAAACTGAAAAAGTCATTTTCTTCTATTCCAAATTGTACGAGGATAAGAGGTTTCTTGAAGGGGTTTGCCACTGGGGGCAAGTGGAGGTAAAAAATTTAAGACCACTCATTTTGAAGGTGTAAATTTCTTGCTTCTCAACAATATTGGGCCAAATTCCGTTTTGTTATTTGATCATTTGGGCCCATTTTCTTTCTGGGTAAATGGAATTGGCCCATCTAAGATAACTTTGTACTCCATAAATAGCGCGAAATATCAACATATCGGAATTAGGGTTCCCTATCACCATGTTAACGAGTGAGCTTGCAGCTTTCAACAGAGGATGAATTTTGGAGTAATTTTTTTTGCATTATTTATAAATTTGATTGTTGGTTTGTATTTCAATTGCACTAGGAAATAGGATCTGTGGCTGCTAAAGCATATGCCCAGACTCCTAATATATAAAAAGTGCATATACTGATTTTTACAGGGTACCGCTTTGCAGCTAGGAATTATCTCAGGTCTATGCTGCCTGTATCGCCCTTACATTCCATCAATTTTTTATTTTTTATTTTTGGTCTTAATATTGTTGAACAAAATGCCTCTGTTTTTTTTCCTTTCCTTTTGCCTAAGGGGTGATTTCTGTGTCATAAAGACGTTAATTCCATCGATCCTTTTTTTTATTTCTTTTAATTATTTTCATAAACCTAAGTTGTTGTTCATTCTTGTATCGATTTGCTTGGTTTTGTTGAAATAGTGGTTTGACCAAGTTTACTCAATAGCCAAATGTTAGATGGATTGGAAGATTATAACGACTAGGATACATTTAAGTTGAAACTCCTAAATTAATAATACTTATTTTCTCTAAATTTATTGGCTAAATGTACTCCTTTAAAGCATTAAAGTGAAGGCTAAACAAATTAATGAACAGTAAAGATAAACAATTTAAATGTCTTAAAACTAAAAAGAAGATGGATATATGACCGCGTGAACTTTATAGACTATAGATGTATGTATCTTTTTTTATGAGTGAATATGGTGATAGCACACTTGGTCCTTCTATTACAAAACGCTCAATGTGGTGCCAAAACTTAGGATGCTTTAATTTGATCATTTTTAGTTTTTAATTTTTTAAAATTATCAATTCAATAAGATTTGGTTTTTTAAAGTTCGTTTTTCGTATTTTGTAGGTATTATATAAATTAATGAAAAAAAGTTCAAATATGTCATTGAATATTTTAGAAAAGGCTCGTTCATGCTATTGTTAAAAGTTTGGCTCATCACCGTTTAACAAAAAGTTCATTCATGCTATTTTTTTTTACTTTAGTTTTTGCAAAATCATTTTTTAACCCCCAAAACATTTGTAGAGTTTAAAGAAGGAAGAATTCACCTGTACTAAAAAAAAGAAAATCAGTCCCAAAAATTTCATTTTTTGTATAATATAAATCAGAATATACCATACTGGCCCCTACCGTATTCCTATCTCAGTACCATCAGGTCTGTGGGCTTGTTAGGCCCTTTTGTCCCAAAACTAGAAGCCCAATGGCCCTTTTATCGAACTAGTCCAAAAATGTTACGCTATTTCTACAACTTTTCTTTTTAGTCATTTATAAATAATTACTTATTTTTTTGGAAAAACTATTTTTAAATTTTTACCTGACATGTTTTTAACAACACAAAATTACATTACATTTTAGTACATTCTATATGTCTTTAATTTAAGATAAAAAGATTCTAAAGTCTTTTTTTTTTTCTTCTTAAATTTCAAGTTAAATTAAAATTTAATAAATAAATTAAAACAGAGAGAATAACATTTTCTTGCAGAAACAATATGATAAAAGTATCTTATACACACATTTAGGTCCATGAGCATTGAAGTGTGATTTAGATACATTATATATACACATTTAATTTAAGGTCCGAGAATTAATATTATTCAAAAGGAAAGTCTATTTTTTGTTCACTGTTTTCAGTGTCATTTCACATTAGATACTCATTTATTTGTCTAATAATTAATAGAAATAGTGGTAGGATATATGTAGCTTCTCTTTAAATTCCCCTATTAGGCCATCTTAATAAGTATTTCATCCGTAAAAACGGCTAATATTAAAAATTCACATATAAATATTAATTATACTCTTTCTTTAGAGTTTTGACTCTATACATTGCTAATGTAAAAGAGTTTTCCTCAATTAGATTACATAATCACTTAAAAGCTGATTTCTTTGTTCTCTTTTTTTTTAAAAAAAATTCAATTAATACCTTTTTGACTTACTATCATTTCTAATTTTCTAGTATCAATAATGTCTCGTTTATGACATGATTTTGATTGTGAAGTACCTATGAAACTAACAATTTCCATTTCTTTTTCTAGGAGATAAAGTGAGTAGGGGAAGAGATATATTTATTATATTTTACTATTTTTACGCACTTGCCGAAAGTTACAATAACTTTATATACTATCTTTGAAGTACAATCTAGAGTTAAAAAATACTCATGTGTACTCGATATAATAATAAATTATTAAGTTATGTCAAAACATGTCATATTTAATACAAATCCATAATGTTTTAGGCTTGGATACATGAGTTTAGGAATTCGCTTACTCCTAAAATAATAGTTCTTCCGTCCATTTTTAATTGTCGTGGTTTCCTTTTTTAGAATCAAACTATAAGAATTTCGATTAACATTTTATGATATAATTTTTCATCATACTAATATGCAAAAAAATG
Source organism: Solanum etuberosum (assembly GCA_029582245.1). Lineage (NCBI taxonomy): Eukaryota > Viridiplantae > Streptophyta > Magnoliopsida > Solanales > Solanaceae > Solanum > Solanum etuberosum. The sequence goes on along the minus strand of JAJONR010003160.1, from coordinate 95,346 downwards.
CAATTTATAGTACTTTTCCTATAGTTTTTGAATATCTAATTTTTTTGTTTAAAATATTGAATTAATGTAATCTAATTTAACTTTGAAAATTAATCAAATTGACTTTCGAAAAAATGCAACATGACAATTAAAAGTGGACAGAGGGAGTAAATTATTATTTTCTTTTCTTTATAGGTTGATATAATTATCATTAAATTTAATTGAAATGGGACAAGGGCAAATTGTGAAGAGATTTAAATATCTTATCATGCTTTTGTAAAAGATCAATTATTTTGGATTGGACAGGAGTAATAATTAAATGTCAAATAATATTATGAAGTTCAAGTTGCATTTTGGAGAGGTTAGGTTCCCTAAATTTTATTCCAATTGAGTATAAATATGTGTTGTAAAACTATACGAAATATGATTGTTTGGGAAGTTTGTTCCATCGATTCATTGATATTAATTAAGTATTACCAAATTGCGAAATTAAATGAGAAATGCATGTGTGATAAATAAAATACTAAAGATATTGCTTACACCACCTACTGCATCATATGGGGATGCTCTTTTCTTAATCAGAAGTTTCATATTCGAATTCTAGATTCGAAAAAAATACTTTTTTTCGAATAAGACAATACATAATACAAATTTAAATTAATCAGACTTCGATATAAATATATAAGAAGAGGCGGACCAGGAAGGGATGAATAAAAGAGAGCCATGTGATATAATTAATTAGAGAAGAAATAAATGCGATTTGTACAATCAAATGTAAACATCGTTAATAAATACAATGTTGGACACTTGCTCAATACTCCCCCCAGTCTTCTTTCCTAACAGCCTGGCTCTTTTAATTCGTGTAATTATTTGTCCCGTTCATTTTTATTTGTCATATTTTATTTCTCGAAAGTTAAATTGTATTAATTTTGATCAATATTTTAAGATATATATTTTCATCATTTTAATATGAGAAAAAATTGTAATTTATAGTATTTTTTTTTATAATTTAATTTCAAAAATTAATCAAACTGACTTTCATAAAATAAATGTGACAGATAAAAATAAACGAAGAAATTAAAGTATTACACAAAATATTTTTGGGGCTAATTCATTGATATCCTTTTCTCATTGATATATCTTCTTTTGTCGAGGAATTTAAGCGATACTATGTGTTTTTAACAAATATTTTTCACTCACGACCAAACAATAAACAAAATATATTTATTCTTGTTAGATGTTTGTATATTATATAAAAAGTATAAACTATAAATTAGCGGTTAAACATTAAAGTGATTCTTTTTTTACATTGTTAAGTGGTAAAAGAAGTACATATGAAGACATGACTTGCTTATATTCAATAATTTATTATAAACATTAAGTAGTGTAAATAATTTTTTATCATATTTGGATGGTATATACAGGGCGGATCTACATGAATAGGTGGGGTGCCACGGCACCAAGTGATCTCGGGAAAAAACGTTGTATACATATGTATTTATATATAATAATTCAATATATATTCACTTTGCCACCCAATATTTGAAATGTTGAACAGTTTAATTGGCGAAGGAGAGCCTGCCACACAACCAACACAGGTTCGAACCTCGCTGCAAGCACATACTTTTTTTACTTGCTCTTTTTTTTTTTGTCTTTTTCATTCATGTGGGCTTTAATTTATTTTTTCTCCATTAATTCTTATTTATTTACTATTCCTTATTAATTCAAATTGACTTCTTTTCATAATTAATTTTTAGTTTTTTTTTTTACTTTCTCTTGCACTAATTATTAATCTCTTGATATGAGTGTTACGTGTTTATTCTTTATCAATTAATGAGTATTGAATTATGAACGTCAAATAAATATTATTAAGAATATATTTAAATAGTAGTTTTAAAAAAAATATAAATTGTAAAAATGATGAATATTATTATTAGAGTTTTTTTATTTTAATTTAAAGGTTCTTTCGATCTTCACCGACGTTCTTTCTAAGTAAGATGACTAAGCTGAAACTACAATTTTTTATTCTTTCCCTACTATATATCTCCAACAATACATAAAGTCAATGGAATATGAATATATTAAGTTAATACTGTTAGATGGTTTATACAAGCTCAAATTTCAATATGAATTTTTTTTTTCCTCAAAGTTTCAGTGAAATAAGACATATAACTCCAAAAAGAAAATAAAAATTGAATTGTTTAATTATCTCTAATCTCAGAATATCTAAAAAAAAATATTGCTAACATGCATATTTGATCGATTTGTTTATAAAAAAATAATAATAATTAATAACAAGAATTGTAACCCAAAATTAAAGCAACCGATCCTTATCTTACTTGAACGATGTAACACCCACGACCTCCAAATCCTAGATCCGCCTCTATATATTTATATAGTCTTACTAAATAATCAAATCATTTTACTGGCTAGTATCTTTTTATGGTTGGAAGTTATGTATATCAGAAGAATTTATAATAATACAATTTTCTTGTTTCATGTATGGTGTACGGGTCATTAAATTTTGTTGTAACTTAACTACTTTATCCGATCCAAAAAATATATATATTGATTTATTTTTTAAAAAATCAAATTATTTGATGTTTTACAATTTTGAACCTTTTTTTTTATCATTATTAATACTATTACTAAATTACACACTCTTACAACTTCAATTAATGGAACGATAGTCCAATGATGATATATTTAAAGGATGACAAGTAATAATTTTGAAAAATATTATTATGAATAGTTATATATATATATATATATATATATTCTAAGAATTAATTACAAAAATACTATGAATGAGTGCGGAAAGAATGCTACTAGCATATTAATTACTCTTCCTGCATTTTTACTCGTCTACTTTGAATTTTATATTTTCTTCAAAAATAATAATTACTATAAATATTATTTTTACTCGTCTACTTTAAATTTTATATTTTTCTTCAAAAATAATAATTAATATAAATATTTATCATAATATTTATATTAATTGATGTAAAAAAAATTATTTTTATAAAAGATTTAGAGAATAACTAATTAATATTTAGGACAAAATAATAGCTAGTTTTTAATATGTTAAAAATAACAAATAAAAATAAAAATAATTGAGTATACATTGATGATGTATTTAAGAAGATATAAATATACATTGATGATGTATAATAAATGCATGTGATTTGGAAGGCCATGCATATTTCTAATATAATAATAGATGAAGATTGGGACTCATCATGTCCTTCAATTCCTACATTCGTGTAGTTATGTTCTACCACAGATCAACGCTGCAGTGCCTGTGTTGTTGCACCTATATAATTTTACGAATTTGTGGTGCGATGGTTGAAATTTTTTCAGTTTTCTTTATTAGAGGTATCTAGTTCAATTCAAGCCCTTAGGAACGAAAAGATTTTATTGAGAACGTCACCCTAAAAATAGAGTTATGATACGCGAATTCAAATTTAATTTAGACGCTGCGCCTATCTAGCTGATAAGATATTCATTATTGAAAATTTAAAAATAACTTTATAAATTTGTAATCGTAATTTTTTTTAAAATCTTGTTTAATTTACTAATTAAAATCTATCATTTATTAGTGAAGTTTCTTAAAAATATACATACAGCTAATTAAGCCATAGTAATTGAGAAACAGTTTGCATTTTTTTTTATACATACAGCTAATACAGCTAATCTATCATACTAATAACAGTTTGCATTTTTTTTTAATATAGAGAAATAATTAAACTAGAGGAAATGGAATTGTTGAAGATGAGCACTACTAGCTTTATATAAGATCATATTTTAGATATTGTTAATTTTCTACCTAAATTAGGAAGTAGAACTATAGCACGTTAAACATGTTTTTTGGTTATAACATTGGGCATGCGACACCACTCCATGTCACGATTATTTAATTCATACCTTATTGCTTTCTATATTTTAAAGGTTTTACGTAGTTGAAATCTTTTTTTAATAATAATAGAATCACTGAGGCAGTATTTAATTCTATAATTCCTTTTAATTTTCTTTTCTGATAAAAATAATCTTCTCATAGAGTTTGGAATGATAATAATATTGGAATGATAATAATCTTCTTATACATTTACTATTTACTACTCCTTTCGCTCTTATTTATATATAGTCTTTATTAAAAATAGATGGTCCTTAATATTTGTCATTTCACAAAATCAATGCATAAATGACAGTGTTCTTCCTATTTTACCCTTGAGAGGTATTAACCTTGATAGTATAAATTTGACCAACCTAAGAAAACTAAATGATTAATTCATCAAAATAGGTTAATTTACGTTCATTTATTGAAAATTTGATTTCAAGAGATTACCAAATAAGAATACAGTGATAAACTCACATAATTTCTTAAGATACGTGAAATCTAACATGATAACATATAAATAGGATCGGAGGAAATATATATGTCGAGGCGAAGAAAAAATGCCCATCCAATGTTTACCTCATACAATATTACTCATGATTAAATAATAACAAGTTAAAAAGAAGTTGTATTAAATACTTTGATTAGTATCTTTTCATGTCGCTATTTCGTTTTCGACATTAATTACATTGATAAGCAACTCAATTAGTAGTATTAAATCAATTCGAAAGAGACCCAATAGAGACCGCAGGTTTTTCTAGATTTCGAGAAAAAATGACTTTTACAAGATTTTTGTCGCTGATCGGCTAATCCAAAATCCAATCGATAACCAGACAAAGTACAAGATATTCTGTCTTCCACGTCACCTTTTTTTTCTTCATTGTCCATGTCCTTCGTCTTATAATACTTTCTTCGTTTCATATTAGTTAATTATCTAACTACAATTTGTTGTGTACCTTTTTAAATCAAGAAAGTATTAATTAAAATTTCAAAAAGTTCTTAATATACATGTAAAAAAAAAAATGGATTAAATGATCAACTAATATGATACGGAGAGAGTACTATTATTTATTGAGAAAACATTTTCTACAAGTCAACATACTAATTTAAAAAGGGACCATACCATGTCAAGATTGACAAATATTAAAAGTTATTGTCTCGACTTGGCTCACATCGTGTTATATATATTGGTCACAAACTCGCTAGGGCAAAATTTAAAGTGACCTTTATATAATGGTCCTAAAAATTAATCTAATTTATATGATGCTACCCATGACGAGGGTCTCTTTCTAATTTATCACATACCTTTTTAATACTGAAAAATATTCCCTGGAATTCCATTATTTTCCATAAAAACAAAAAAAGATGGGATCTGAGGGTAGAAAAAACAACAAAAACTTTTCCATCTTCATGTTTTTGTTTGCCTTGATTTTACAGTTGATTTAACTTTGAAAGTGAGTGTAATAATTTTCTATTATTAGTGGAGAAAAATAAAAGAAAAAACAACAACTATATATATGTATAGTTTAATCATACACTACATCAAAAATGATCTTTAGCGGTAATTAATAAACCACAATAACCTAATTACCACTAAAAATGTAGTGTAGTATGTACCATAGTACAATTTTAAATGTGACATGACATACTCTTGTTCATTTTGAAATTAATATGGTACGGATTGCTTTACTGGCATTATTTGTTTATATTAATTGTATAATATAAGCATGCTGTGTTAAATAGTAATGAAGTGCGTATTAATTGATCTTTGAAATGTTCAACTCAAATTAAAGAGGCATAAACATATGTAGCCGGATATTTAGGTGTTCTTTAATTATCAAAGACTAACATAGTGAGTTGCTATTTAAAATATGATATAAATGTATTGCTAGCACTTGATCCAAACTAGCTTTCTGTTAAAGATAAAGTTAGAACTACAACAAAAAAATAGTTTTTATACGTGCACATAAATACATTAGATTCGATGTAACTATAAACTTTAAAAATATTTATAAAGAGTGATAATTATTTTTATAAAAATATATTTACGATAATTTAGCTATTATCGTTAATTAATTATTTACTAACAATATTGTTTTTATATAGTATATGCATTAGTCTTGAGATAATATAAAATTTTAAAGTGACATTTAGGCTGCTTATTGTTTGATTAAATGCAATTCAAGGTGACGAATAGACTGCAGGAATTAAATAAGTCTTTATCTACATCGGAATCCCTACCTTATAGGTGCATGTATATAAGGACTAAAAGGTTGTAGCTATAAAACGAATACGAAAATTGTAATGTGACTTTTAGAAAGCTGAGAGCAATATATTATTATTATTATTATTATTATTATTATTATTTTAAGGAAACTTTTAGATGGAAAAAATAAAAAGAAAAAGTAGAATTGCATGCTACGATCATAACAGAACTTTTTTAATCTTACGCTAGTCTTGGGTTCGAAAGTGTTTAGGACTTACAATTGTAAATCAGATGGTTGATAAATTAGAAGACAAATAAAAGCATACTAAAAACATATTATTAATATTGTTTGGTTAAACGACCTACATATTGAAAAAAATAATTATGTTTAGGAGAAAGTCTCCCATAAACAAAATTCTTAAACGACTACATTGTGGATGCTTTTGTGTCATGTTATGAGAATAAGGATCTTCAATTTATAGATCTCCAAACTTTTCTCTAAGGAAAGAATAAACCAAATAAGGAAGAAAAATATATTTTTCTTTCATGAAAAGTAAAAATATTTATGGTAATGTTTCGTATTTTCTTTTGGAAAAATTAACTTCAAATAAGATAAGAAAATCAGGTAAAACCCAAACACTATAAATGTTAAATTGATTAAATTTGAGGTGAAGAGCAGATTGTAGATATCCTTGCATGTTAGCAAGAATGTGACGTGAAACGAACAGCACTAAAGTCCTGAATTAATTTAGTGTGTATAAAATTTAAAAAATCAGAATTGAAATGTGCGGTGATACTGATTGATTTGTTTAGACCGTTTCTATTTATTCAAAGATAAGATGTGCAGTTGCCCTAGGGGCTAGGAAGGAGGTTTGAAAGTTTGATATAATGGGTACAAGGAGCGGAAAAGTGAGGTAGGCCGAATAAGTAACGAGGAGAGGTAATTAGATAATATTTGACATATCTTTAACTTATTGAGGACATGATTTTCAATAAGAGGGTGTAAAGATCGCAAATTAGTTGAGATAGAAGGTTAGTAGATAGTGAAGTGTTGTCTTGCTTTTCCATGAGATTAGGTTTGGTAGTGTCTGGAGCACCGTATTTGTTGTAGTTATTCTTATTAATGTAATTTTTTTGCTTGTCTATTATTTATTATGTTTCAATAATTCCACTATTTTGCTAATGTTACTGTTTTATTCATTACCGTTTTTCATTGGTCTTTCGAAAATAATTTTTTTTTTTTTTTTTTTTGGTCCAAATAGAAAGAAATATGTAAATTTTCAGTGAGTCAATCATAGAGTTGAAAATGGGAAAGACAAATTGGAACAGTTGGGTGTTGAATTAATTGAACCAACACACTTGATCATAGCCTATGGACATGAAGACAATGAACATGAGGTCAAAGAAAATAAAGAGTCAAATCTACACATGGTGTTTTTTTCTCCACACTTGTAAATTTCACACCACACTAGTCATTTGCTGTAACACACACACACAATGAACACAATAATTAAGAAATTATTAACTCAAAATCACTAGTAAAAAAATAAGAAACTAATCTAATTAGAACATAGCTGAATCAGATGGAGAAGGATTATTCACTAAGTTAAAAATACTATTCCAGTAATTCTTGTTATCTTCACAGTTCTCACTTGGATTTCCACTGCCACTACCTTCCCCTCCGTTATCGGATTCCGTGCCACCGCCTTCCGATAAATCGCCATCGCCGGAATTGCTAAGCAATAGATCTGTAAATGTCTCCACAAAATTGGCAGGGGAAATTTGTTCTGTATTTGACCTTAAGGACTCTGCTGTCCATGTTGTGTCCATTGGTAGAGTTAAATCTTGTAGACCTGATGTGAATGAAATTGAATTTTCATTAATAACATCTTTATTGTATTGAGGGAAATGTCCAGTTGATGAGTTTCCAAATTCCTTCCAATCTTCTTCACTTTCCTCATTATTCATAATGCCACCTTCACTAGACCCTGATGAATTTCCAACAAATTCATACAGAACTGTATTCGAACTTCCTCCAATTCCTGATGATGAAATATGTTGCGCATTTTCGAAATAGCCAAGTGTAGAAGTAGGAGATTCCAAATCCCTCGCGAGTGCTCCAATGACTGAAATACCAGCACTAGCACTCGCGACGGAACCTTCATTTATTGGTTTGGTCCAAACACCGTTCCAGGCTTTCAGCACGTTGAGACAACGTGTTGGGCCCATAACGGGTTTGCTAAGAGGACTAGAAGGTGAAGGAACGGTAAATTCTTGAGAAGCGAGTGAATTTTGGAAACTATTGGACCGGAGTTTAGATTGTCTAGCGAGTCTAGCTTCGGCTTCAAGCCGGGCACTTTCCCACTGAGCCATGTGGCTAAGGTTAGCTGCGTTTTTAGACTGACCGTCATTGGACAACAAGGCATCGTTCTTCGGCTTGTGGGTCACCGGGTCGATTCCCATTTTCACTAGCCGTTTCTTAAGATGAGTATTCCAATAATTCTTGATCTCGTTATCTGTTCGTTTAGGTAAATGAGTGGCTATGGCCGACCACCTAAGAACAAAGACAACAAAGAATATGTTAAATTTTAAAAGAGTATGTAAAGACAAGACCTATTTACAACAACCAAACAAAAAAGGAAAACTTTGTTTTCATCCATGGATTATTAGAGATTTATTTTTTTCAATTTGGAAATAAATAAAAAATTCAATTGATTTTAGCTATTTGAGACAAAAGGACAATATCATTTTCCTAGAGAGAAGAGTACAAAAATACCCCTCACTTTCACTAAAGAAAAATACAAGGCCAGGTATATCAACGTGCAATGGTATTTGTGCAGATCTGATTATAAAAATGTCAAATTTAATTGGACGTAACTGAATGTCAGCTAGTGAAAACAAATCATGCTAAAACAAGTGGTTCTGCCAATATTTTGTAGTTATTATTAGAAGAAGAGGGTACAATAATAAGCATAAACATTTATTGATAATTTCATGGTCTAATTTCCCATTAGTTCTCTACTAAACTAAAAGAATTCCGATTAACGCAAAGGCAAATTCAAGATCTGGATTCGGTACATATACATTTCATTCAGTTGAACCGACAAAGAGAGAAGAAAATTGAAAATACCTATTCCCTAAGAGAGCATGAAGTTGAATGATGGTTTGTTCTTCTTGTAAAGTGAATTTTCCTCTCTTGATATCAGGCCTAAGGTAATTAGTCCATCTAAGCCTGCAACTCTTACCACATCTTTGAAGTCCTGCAAATTAACCGAAATTAATAAGATAAAAAATTTCGTATTAAAGAATTTTTACACTATCAAGTGAACGCGTACCAGCTTTGGCAGGTAATGCGCGCCAGCTACCATGACCATGTTCTTCGATATAAGCTAAGAGTTTTTGATCTTCTTCAGGTGTCCAAGGTCCTTTTTTCAGGCCAACTTTATCACAACACGGAGATCGACCCATCGAAGAAATGGCGACTAGTCTAGAAAATAATGAACAAGTAATTTGTAGGAGTTGTGGTACCTTATATTATGTAAAATTGATGGTGCTTCAACTAACGGAGATTGGAGAGTAGTAATAGTTGATAGTACTGAAATAATAATAATGAGAGGAAGAAGAAGAGAAAGCTAAGGAGTAAATAAGGAGAGAGATAGCAAGGATAGAAAGGTCAGCGACAGGGACGGGATAAAGATATTAATTTCATCACAGCACATCATATAGTATGAAATCATGTGCAAATCTAGATTATTATTTTTTCTTTTTAAGTTTGGGTTCGCCTAATTCAGATTTGTGAGTAAAGGTTGAGATAATTTGGACATGTAAAGAGGAGACTTAGTAGGTATTTGGTCATGCGATATCATATCACGATATGAAATCGTAAGATGGAATCAGCGTTTAGACATGTGATTTCACGCTGATTTCATCTCATAATTTCATATCATGAGATGAAATACCATATTCATCAAAAATCATGATATGATTTGGGATTTTTTAAATACAAAAGTTGACCCACAAATTTATATTTTGTTAAAAACAACCCCACATTATATTTACTAAACATTTATTTCATATGTAAATAAAATTAATACTCACATCATTACTTTTTAAAATTTATTATTCTCACCATCATAAAATTTGTTATTGATTTCAATTTGGTGAATATAAATGATAAAGTAAGAATTGATTTGGTGAATATAAATACAAACGGAGGGAGTAATACTTTTTTGATTTTTCATAATAAAAAAACTTCTCTTTTGGCTACATATGAAAATGTTTAAAGCAATTTAATATGAAAAAGGACAAAATTGGTGATGTATGTTTGATAATCACTACTTCCAATATGTTTGATTTTAGCACGAAATTAATGCACTGAAAATGTGCAATTGCACCCAAGTGAAACAAGGCATGAACCATATGATATTGACACACAAGTGAAAATTATCATAACTTGTACGGTGTTACATAATTATTTGCGATAATACCAAAGGGTGATGAAATATTTATGGTCTATTAGCATGAAAATATAGTTGCGAATTATATTGACCGACAAATGGCTCAAAGGAACAATGTTGGTTTGTCTTCTCGGTCATATGATAGAGAAATGCAAATTCATGTGAGAAGATTGTCCGTACTATGTGGGAGGGTTATATTAAAGACTAGTACACTACAATTTATGTTCAATTTCTTTTATTGATTTAAAGTTTGATCAATTAAAGTTAGATGAAACAATTAATTAAGTGGAGAACATATAGGTTTGTAATAATTTATTATGCGATTTTATAAATTTTTGTTTATTTGATAAGATTGAATAAACAATTGGCGCTATTTTAATAGTTTTACAATTTATGAGATTCTTATGTTTATGAGAAAATATACAACACAAATATTCCATATCGCATGTCCAAACAAAACTTCAACTTCATATCATGATTCCATATTATGATATCATATCATGATTCCATATCGCATGGCCAAACGGGCCCTTAATATGCATTGAGGAGATGTGAGGGGTATATGGTGGATATGGGGAGAGGTAAAGGTAAGTCGTAGAAATCTCGGGAAGAGGCAATTAGAGAGCATAATATGACTACAGAGGACAAAACCCTTGATAAGAGGATATGAAGTCGAGAATTAGGGAAGAAAGCTAGTACATATTCAAAGGTTGCTTCTCTTATCACTATTGTTATTATTATTCTTCTACTATCATATTTTTCAATCTTATTAGTATTTGTTGTTTCATTTACTTCTGTTATTGTATTATCTACTTCTGTTATCGTATTATTTGTTGTTTTTGCAATTCTCTTTTCATTTTTTTTTGGATACTTGATTTTGATATGCTTTACTTGAGCCAAAACTTTATCAGAAACAATCTTTCTACCTTCAAAAACTTATAGTCAATTAAGCATAAGAGCCTTAACAACAACAACGTGCTAAATAATTAATAGTCATTTATAAAGTAGGGTCTTACCGAATGTTAGCCTAACAAACAACATTAGCTAACCTTAGTCCATCTACCTATTCAATTTTATTCAACATATCATATAAATACATGTTAAAATATCACTTCAAAATTTAAATTCAATTAATTTTTTTAAAAAATTGAGTACTTAAGCCTTGTGCAATTGTTAAATATTTCGACATATTTTAAATACAAATATTTTCATATGGTTTGAAATGTATATACACACACTTTTAGTAGCAATTAAAATTTCCTTTAGAAATCTCATATGAATATGATAAAATTGTATTTAATGTAACCAGAATTAAGGTAGGAGAAATGAAAATATAATTAAAATACTTTAAACTATTTCATATATATATACACACCCTCTAGAACAAAATATTTGATGTTTTGATAAATTGAATTTGTTTTAAAATATTTGACGTTTTAATATTTTTTTTTAAAAAGTCATTTATTTATATTTTCATAGACCTTCCCTAATTATAAACAATCATCATTGAACGAGTGTGTAATAACTCATTGATCAAACACTTTAGTGCTGGAATATTTTTTTTGGGACTAAGCGATCTGTTAAATTTGTAAATATTCATCTAGTGAAATAATTATTAAGTGAAACAATTAAAAAAGAGATACATTTATATGATCGATTCGTTAGTAGTGTTAAATCTATCTTTTGTACAGGAAAATTAAAAAGGAAAATATTATAGGCAATAGAATACCTTGTTTACTTATTTTGGAAGCTTTAATAAAAGAAATTCAATAATGTGAAGTACTCGTATTTATTACCTACAAAAAAATTGAAGTGGAGTAATTATATGCTTGAAAAAATAATAGAAAGAGCAGCATATATAATAGACTGACAGTGCAGGCCTTCGTGCCGCCAATCGCTGCATTTTTTCATTTTTTGGCAACGCCTCTCATTTAATATGTAATCATTATTGTAACCAAAAGGAAGAAAATAGAGAGTAATTTCTATATTGTATTTAGGAAGTTTCCTTTAATTATTATTACCATCAAAGCTCGAAGTATTGGTTATTTAACTTTTGGTAAGTAGTTATTTTATTTGCACTTGCTAGAGATGATCCCAAATGGATGACGTCAAATAATTTCTTTCATGTTTTTTTTTTCTATTCAGATTTTAAAAGATAAAATACATTAATCTATAGGTCAGTTTTAAATTTTATCAGATCATAATTTGAAATCTCAAATTATATATCTTTTTTTTCCTAAGAAGTTGATGACGTTACACTATTGAAATACATTAAATAAACTTAAGTACATACATGATACGCCAATACTAAAATTATTATTTGATCTTAAATCATGATTTTCATATCGTATGTTGGTAGAGAAGTGGCAAAGTATTATTGGTGGTGATGGGCCTGGACACTTGTTGAACGATGAAAAGGGCTTATTAATAGAAGAAAAGACAAAAAGAGGGCCCACGAGGACCTAGATGTAATAGCCCAGACCCAAAGGTTATTACTGGGAGGTGTGGGTCATAAGCCTTTAATTTTCCTTTACTGCTACCCGGCCCAGCTTCATTTGCTTCACCGTGGTCCAACTAAACTTCTTATTTATTAACATTTTTCCTTTTTTTTTATTTTATTTTATATATATATAGGGTCTGTTTGTTACAAAGGAAAATACTTTATTGAAAAATAAATGAATATTTTATTTAGTTTTTAATTTTTGTTGGATAAGTAAAAAATATTATCTCAACAAGAAGGATAGCTGAGAAGAAATGATAAACTTGGTAATATCACTCATGTAACTTATTTTTTTAGAGAAAATATTTTAATCAGTATTTTATTTTGATGAGGTGAAAATAAATTGCAACTCCAAAACCAAGAGAAATATGAATGCAATTCTCGTCCTGCAAAATCATCTAGTGATTTGCAAATATGTCCCTTTCAAGATTTTATCCATTATTAATTTATTCTACGTGCCTATTATTATTTTGATAAAGGAGAACACTGTAGTACCAAAATAGCCTTTTGGCTCTTTTTGACCCAAAAAATAAAAAAGTAGGAAAATATATATTTCTTTTATAGGTTTGTTACTTTCACTACGTTAATAATGAAGAACGAGAAAATAAGACTTAGAAAATGGGTTCAAGTATACATATATTTTCCTTCCGTCCCAGATGAGTTGTTATGTTTTCGTTCACAATAGTCAAATTAATTATATGACTTTTGTCAATATTTAAAATGTACTTTTTCATAAAATTGAAATGAGAATAGTTGCCATTTGTAACACTCTTCACGTAATTTATGAATATATGAATTTTAATTATAAAATATTAAGTTGATTTAATCTAATTTAGTTTTGAAGTCAAATTGATTCTCAAAAAAACAAACTATGACAACAATATCTTACCAGCTTCGATTTTTAAAGAATCTAGGATCCTCTCCATCAGTTATACAATTTAGCATGAAACGAGAGAAACAACGCAAATATGAATGATTACGAGGGCGAAATTCATAGACGGCGATACGTATCTAGAGTGGGTGTCGTGGGTTCACGTGAACCCATGCTCCCCCCTCTAGATAATATATAGTAGTGTTATATTTTTTGATAAAATATTTAAATATAGATGTGTGAACCCACGTTCAAAGTATCATATCATAATACGATGATGATTGAGACCACCTCTCTAAGTGAGGATAAAAATTTAAATCTTTTATCTATCTTGTCTTTTTGAGTAACACCTCTCCAAGTGGTTATTGGTTACACTTTTGACGTTTCAACTAATTTTTCTTTTGTTTTTTTTTCCTTTAATCTCCAAGTGGTTATTGGTTACACTCTCTCAAGCTCTTAAATATAATTGCTTCTTGCTTTTCTTTAATCTATTTCATTACTTTCGTATTGTCAAGAAATTCGTTGTTACTTTCACTAACATTCATCGCGTATAATAAGCATATTATAAGCTTGGATCTTCCCAATTTGTATTTTCTTGAGCAACGTTAACAAATTCAATTGTAAGAACATATATATAACTTGGCATTTTATTCTACCAAAAAGAATAATAATAAAAGAAATATTTTTGTTTGCCCAATGACCAATGTTATGCTAGTTGATCGACTGGTCTGCATCAACTTGTGAAAGACATGCACTTAATATATTTTATATATATATATACGGATACATGCAATTTAATTCTTGGAGTTAAAAATTAATTGGTGTACATAGAAATATATACCTTCTTTCATATTTACGACCTAAACAGTGTCTCTCTTTAATTGTCATGCCGTTTAACTTCCACATGGGGTAGGGGAAGCTTACAATAAACTTAAAACTCCATCGTACGTGGTCCTCAAAGATTATCGTAAATGAGTATTTTCTTCGTCCTGATTTATGTAAAAGTGTTTGACTCGATTTGAAAGAAAAACTTTTAAAGTATGTGGTACTTCAAATAAGTCATAGATATTATTCTATTTTTTGAATCATCATATTCGTCTTAGCTTACTATGAGTCTATGACTAAATTATTTGTTATTGTATCTTAATTTATGTGATAGTTTCAAAACTTTATACTTGTAAAATAACTTATACTTTACCATTAATAAGATTTGTTTTTTTCTAGACAGAGAAACAAACCATAACCTTGATCATTAAATGGCTGCTAGTATTTTTTTCTCCAAGAATTTAGTGTCAAACATCTATTTTTCCACTTTTTTGGTAACCAAAAGAAAAACTTTCCAGTTATTCTTCTTGGTTGGAGTCCTTTATATCTATGGTGGTAACACTTTCACTGTCTGTAAAATGACATTCTTTTGAACATTTTGACAAGCTTAGCAAATATCGAAAATGACTTGCTCTGCTCATGGTGTTAGAAAAAATAATAATAAGAAATATAATTAAAGAAGAAGATGGCTTTGAGGGCTGAGGCATGTAATTACAAAATATTGCACATATACATATTGAGGTAAATACAAACAATTCTCTTCAAGGATACAATAAAGCCCTTGAATGTATTTGCAGTTTTTTCTTAGGCTATTTCTAGAGTATATATATTTATAGAAATTAAGACGACTCTTCATAAGAGTCATGTTCTTTAATGAACAAATAATTTTTCATAAGAGTCATATTCTTTCATGAACAAATGACTTTTCATAACAGTCATTTTCTGTGTCTGTTCAATCTAAGAGCTCTATATATTACAAAATATCCAACACATAGTTGATTAGGTACCTTAATTTTAATTTGCCCAATGTTTTAGAAAGTAGAACTATCTTAATTATGGAGTCAAATAATACTCCCTATGTCCCTAATTACTTGTCTATTTTTCTTTTTTTAGCTGTCCCTAATTACTTGTCCATTTTGACAAATTAATTACTTTGAAAAATGTAGAACTTCTTGACAATCTTAAGTTTTAATTCATCTACTTCATAATTAATAAGGTAAAATGGTAAACTCACAATGTCAATAATTATTTTCTTAATAGATGTGTCAATTCAAAGATGGACAAGTAATTAGGGACATAGCAGTATATTTTATGTGAACCATAATAAATTCACATACGAAAACATGTTTAAGTAAATGGCTTCAAGTGGCATTGATTTGGGGGTCAGCCTCGATATTTTGAAATTGCCGTAAGGCTGACCAATCTGAGGATGTTGGGGTCGGGGTTGATGCGGCGGAGTCATTTTCCTCGGATAAGTTGCGTGCACTACTTTAAAAAAACTGCGAGAAAGAAAAACTCCTTTTTTATGTTTAATTTTTCCCTGGGTGTTCGATCAGTATTAGTTTTGGAGCACGACAATTTAAATTCATACTACCTCCATCTACTTTCAATTGTCATAATTTCCATTTTTTAATCAAATGATAATAACTTTGACTAATATTTTACGATGTATTTATCATATTGATATGCAAAAAAATGAAATTTATACTACTTTTCGTATAGTTTTTGAATATCAATTTTTTTTATTTAAATATCGAATTGATGTAATCTAATTTAACTTTGAAAATTAATCAAATTGACTTTTAAAAATCACAACATGACAATTAAAAATAAACGGATGGAGTATCTAGTAAACCACAAGTGTGGGGGTGGTCTACACCAATTTGTGTAAGACAGCAAGTTAATATACAATAAATGTAATTTAATTTTGGTGTACTAAAAGTGGATCGTAAATAAGTAGCTATGCACCTAGCTTCTTTTGTAATCTATTCGTTCACTTTTATTAGAACATTATATTAAAAATAAATTTATTTTTATTTATCTATTTAAGCATATAAAAAAATCTTATTTTGTTCTTAATCAATTATTTCTTAAGTCCATTAAAATTATACACCGACAAATTATATTATATCATAATAAAGTATCCACTTAATTTGTTATCTTAACAAGAGTACAAAGTTCATTTCGTTGAAAAATAAATGTGAACTGAGAGAGTACTTGCAAACTCCAGAGTGTCATAATTTCTTTAATTATGATGACGTTCAACTCCAACGTGGGTTGAGAAAATTAAGATCATGAGAGAGCTTCCAATAAACTTGAAATTGTGGTTCACACAAAACACCATAAAGAAACAAACTTGATGATATCCTGGGATTAGCTATTTTGAGATAAATTATCCCATCATGTATATGAGATAACTTATTCCATCACTATGATATAACTGGTGGGATAAATTATCCCAAACATGGCAACCAAACAATATAATTTTTTTTATCTCATCACTATTTCCTTATCCCATCACTATTATTTTTAATCCCTCACACCAAGCGAAGGTATTGGATAACATACATATAGATAATTACAATGTATATTTCAATCATTCTTTTTAGATCATATTGATTTGACCCCATCCCAACAATATAATAGACCATAAATATATTTATTTTTTTGTATATTAATATATGATTTGTATAAAATATATACTACTGATGTAAAATAATGTATAATTTTTGAATATTTGATTAGAAAATGTAATTATTTTTAGTTGACCGGCAGAATGTATAACTTACCCTAGGGAAAATTTAAAAAAAGAGTAAATTTTAGAAATAGCAACGATAAAAATCATATTAGCGCTCTATTGCTACAATTTTGCTATTTTCACTCCATAGTCAACTTATGTTTGCTATTGAGCATCTGATTTGTATAAATCGCGACAATTTGTATAAATCGGGCGCTAATTCGTCTGTGTATATGAAAATTGTGTTTGTATATGTATATGTTATCTGTGTTAGGCTAGAGTGGCAAGCAAGATTGATAGAGAGAGGGGAGAGAGACAAGCGAGAGAGGGCAAAGAATGGAGAGAGGTGAATTGTACATGTATATCGGTTAAATAATTGTATATATGTAACTACTATGTAGATGTATCAATGATTGTGTTTGTATATCTGCATAAAATTTGAATTCGTATACAATTGAATCGAGTTAAAACATTTGTATTTGTATATCAAATCTGTTTCTCGCTTTATACAAACACAAATTATACATTGTATTTTCTATAATTTGTGTTTGTATAAAGCGAGCGAGAGAGAGAAAGACAAAAGAGAACTGAGCAGAGGAAGATTTATATTTGCATAATTATAAGTGTATAGGACGGAGAGATATCTATTTGTATTTGTATATATAGTCTCTCTCGCTTTATACAAACACAAAGACAATTTATATATTTGTGTTTGTATAAAGTGAGAGAGGTGAGGGAGAGATGACTGAAAAAGAGGAGAGTGGCGAGCGAGATTCCAGAGAGGGGAAAGAGGCGAATGGCAAGAAGTTTGCTGTGAATTGAAATTAAAAGAGAGAAAAGGAAGGCATTGAACCTGCACTGAGAGGTAATAAGTCATGGGCTCACAATTTATGTTCGTTCATTGAGTTCTTAGTCCAGTATTGCGGCCCATTTATTAAGAGTTTTTCATTGAAGAAACGTGAGCGTGGGTTGTCTATTCCATATTGGGCTTTAAAGTCAGTTGAGCCCAATCCGTGTTGGGACAATCTTGTATGTAAGAAATTACTAAAAAATGTTAAAGGTAGATGTTTACCGTCTACACAGATCTTACTTTTATTTTGTTAAGGTAGAGACATTGTTACCGATACAGTAACGAAAAAGCCTTTTTTTTTACTCCAAATTTCGTATCATTTCTTCTAACTTTGCCGAGGCATCATGCATCCATTTCTAAATTTCAGAACCTTTGAAGAGGTTATTTTGTACTACGGATAACGAGAATAACTTTGGAATTAAATCCTAAATTAGTTTATTTTATGTTTGATTGAATTATTTAATTGCAGTATAATATAAGGAGCTGGGAATAATAGTAAAAAAAATGACATATAAGAACTAGAAAGACGTATAGTACCAAGGTTTTCTTGTCATTTTACAAAGTGAATATTCAATCTGTATTAAACGCTAAACTAAACACGTGAATTAATTCAAACATGGGATTTTTTTTTTTAAAAAAAGAAGAATATTGAAGAAACAAACAAACGAATGATAGAGTGACATTTTAAAAATAGAAACCTATGCAGCCAATTATTATGGGCCACAAAATGAAAACATGTGGGCCCATTTAATAATAAGATGGAGAAACGGCCCATGCTTTCCACCGCTCATTTTTTCCGAATAACTCCAACATACTATTGATTCTGAACTATCAATTTTATTTTAATTAAATAAAGATGAGTTCAGCATGAACTATCAACTTGTAATATAACAACTGCTTATGTTTCAAATAAATAAATACTTTTTTCTTGTATTGTTTGCCAAAATTGTGCATTTATTTTGCTCAAATATATATGGTGAAATAAGAAGAGTAAAGTTATCTTCTTTTTTTTTTGGAACAATTATTTAGTAAATGAATCTCTTTTAATTTTTCTTATAATTTATGGACTTTTCACACCATGATACAAAATATAAGTTTAACAAATACCAACAAAATGTTAAACGAAGATTTATAGATGTTAAACGACGATCTAATTTTGTCGGTTCCAAGGAACATCTGTTTCAATTAGACAGGACTTTGAACTTTAACTAGAAACGTGAAATGGGACACGTGGCCCAATCAACTACTGCACAATAATTTGTTGTAAACTGAAATGACGTGTCACAAAAAGACCAGAATGGGCCCCACAGATTACGATATACGTGTCAATTTATTAGTAGAGATAATATAATATATGGGCCTACTTGTGACGTTTTCCGTTGAGCTGTTAAGGAATCCAACAAAGAAGGAAGGTGGGCTCATTGTTCTGTGGGCCTAGAGGACAGCCCAGTGCTGTCGTCTCAGGGTTTGTTACTCAATATTATCAATTTCCTCATTTTTTTACCTTTTTTTTTTTTTTTAATATTTTGTTTTCTTTCCCAATACTTATTTTTATCTGGCTCTCTGTATCCGATGATTCAACTAATAGTTATTTATTTTAAAAGGTGGTCTTTCTTTCTTGATTCCAATTGTATTTACGACTTTTTCTGATAATATTAGATGGGTGAAGACATGAGAAATCAATTCCCTTTAACTAGATTGTATCAAACGTCCATTAAGGTAGTTAAGTCAACCATACAAAATATGTCATCTCCTTTAATTATACATATCAGTCTCAATTGAAATATGTCTGAGGTTTTATGATTTATTGAAATTAGTAATTTTGTGCAGACTATGAAAAATCAATTATTATTGTATATGTACTAACCGGAGAAACCTTGACATTGGTCGAACATTTTTTTTTTTCTTCATCCGATGTCTTGATATTAGTAGTCGGAAAGAAAAGTCAAATTTACCCCAATAAAAAAGAATAAAGACAAATGACGTAAATTCGCAGAATATAATGCTGCTTTGTCTCTCTTCTATTGTCTTTTCCTTCCTTTTAAAATGGAGCAAAAATCGTATATTATGGAAACTTATGTATTCTTGTTTCCATGTTCCCTTCTCTGACATTTACAAAAAAATAAAATAAAAAATTATATTTAAAGTCATATTGGAGCAACAAGAATCAACCAATTCAAATAATTAACATGTGGAAAAAATTTAAAAATATATTTTAGAATTGAATATATCAAAGAAGATTGAAATTATCAACTTTTGATCTTATTTTTTTTTTGTTTGTAAAAACTCAAAACATTATCACATATTTGATCAAGTAATATTCAACCCACCTATATATTTTCTTTTCCTAAGAGGACAGAGATTCAAAATGTTGATAATTGAGAAACAAAAATATTAAATTGAGGAATATCAATAACAAAAGTAGGAATTTGACCAAATTATTGAGTAAATAAAGAATATATATGGTATATTTTGGTAAATTCACAACTTAATGCCACATAATCCATGACTTAATGATGTATGATAAATCTATCCGAAAAACATGATTATTCTGAAAGCGCGTATCTCACTTAGCAAATTAATAAATCGATTAAGCTAATAATTTAATTTTTGAAAGTTACAAATGATATATACTAAGTTGGAAACAAAGAATTAAATAGACCAAGTACTATTCTTCTATGTAATTAATAAATACTGAAAATCGAAAGTTCTTCCTCTTTCCTGAACAATTCATTATTAAAAGATATTTTATATGTTATCATTCTAATTGGCCTTTTAGATATATTAATTTTGAATGGACGGTAGACTTTCAACTCTCTCATAGAGGGTATAATATTATGAAAGACTCTGACCATTTAAACAAAAAATATTTAAGGCAATTTTTTGAGTAACCAAAAGATATAAAGTGTAACACATATATTTCTGTTAATCTAGATATAAAGAATTTAATTTAAATTGTATCGTAATTTTGGAACAAATTGACAAGTCCTAGTCCACATAAATTTCACCAACATATTTTACTTCCACAAATTGATCTAAAGAACTCCAAATTTGATATTTTACAATTATTCAAAAATTTGAAATAAAAAGAAAATGATCGAGAATAAAATATCTGCAGAAGACCATTTGCATTGGGATCGCAATAAATATTCCTCCAACTGATTAAAAAAAACCTATTTGAATTTGAATTTTTTATTGCCCTATAAGCACAAAATAGTTGAATTTTCAAGCTTAGGTCCTAGACTCCTAATTTATACCTATCCTAGTTTAATCAATGTGATTTAAGTACTTAACAACTTTGAAGCATGAAAAAAATTTATATCAAGACTGCTTAAAAGTTGTGACGTGTGGAGTCCGTGACGGAAAAATTACAGCTTAGTGCTACAGGTACAAATGAACCAAATATTTTAAGTAAAACCTAGATTTAAAATTTGTATCTATGAGCTAGCCATCAACAAAAGGATGTTTTTTTACCGCAGTTTTCCCCTATTGGGCATAGATTTTCTTTTTTTCATTAGGCTCCTGCTAGAGAGGGTATGAGAAGGGTCCCCTCTCCCTTGTCAAGAATTGATAGATGATATGTGAACCGGAACATAACTATATACGGAAAATATAATATAGCTTAAAAATATTAGTGTCTGAACTCATAATTTTACAAGTATATTCTGAATTCAGAATTTTAAATACACTTGAAATTAACGAAGAATTAAAGCTGTCATGTTACTATCACGAGTTCAACATTTGGTCCTATCCTCCTAATTTATTTGCACTTTTTTGCTTATGATGGGTCGACTAATCTAATAGAGCTAATATGGTCCCTATTGGGTCATTTTTTCCTGAAAAATAGATATTCAGGATTTAATAAATGAGAAGTACTGTAAGTTGTATTTTTCTTCCTCAGATAAAAGTCATTTAGTTTGAATTTTTACAGGTGTTTTTCACACTTTAGTAGGATATTTACTTGAGTACTTTTAAGAGATACTATTTCAAATGGTTTGCATACTTTTATATGTTTCTAAGTTTAATTATATAAAAATTATACATTCTTAGTGCACAAATATTAAATTCTTTTTGTAAATTTTCTTATCCTATGCTAAATATAGCCATAAATGATATAATAAAAACAAAAGAATGTCAAATATGAAATATGATTTTTGTATAATCGATAAATCAAAAAATAAAGGTCATTATCTAAAACGACTAATTTCTAACTCCAGACCATTGTACTGGAGTTTAATAGATGAAGGGGACTCTGTCATTTTTTAAAGTTCGAATATTTTTATTCAAATATTATTTCTGCATTAAAAACGATTAAATATTAAAATCGTAAAAAAATCTATTTATGAATTTCTGCGAGAAATAAGATTGTAATTAATTTGTAGATAAGTCATAGAATTGGGTTGGTAGCCTAACAGTTGGAATTACAAAGAGTTCATATACGAATCCTCCTGTGTAAAGTGATGCGATGATGAGCTAAGACTGTTAGATGGTGCCACCCAAAACTTCAACAAATGATGCAATTACAAACCAACTTATCTAACTAATACGTAATAAAATATGAATACTCCTAACTAACTCAGATTTTGAAAGCATCACAATAATATTTTTCTAATATATACGCTTTTGATCTAGTATAAAACAAAAGTACATATCTCGAATTTCAGCTATGAAAATGAAGAAACTTTCGATAAAAACTTCTTATCCCTTGTGAATCAACCACAAGTTAGTTTTGGATTTGGATGCGAGAAAGAAATAAGTAAAATGGAAAACAAAATTAGCATAATAGATGGTTTACATTAAACTTCATTGAAGTAATATTAACAAACCAATTAACTTTATGTATTATTTCTGAGTGGAGACAAATCTATACACAACAACAGATATGTAGTACTACTGCAAATGATCTAAAACAATATCTGAGAATAATAATTAGCACAATTCCTCTGTCCCACATTCAATTCTAAATTCTTTTCCCCCTCCGCATTCTATTTCTATTGCATTTTTCAAGTCCCTACTAAATGTTTATCCAGCTCTCAAATATCAATAATTCCATAGACAATCGATGTCCACTGGGCCAGTTGAAGTGATATTGAAGTCATGATCTTCGTAACCCCTCAAACTTTGTTTTGATTCTGACCCATAATTGTTATCTATCAAAAGTCTCATTATCGAGTTATCTTGCATCAATCCAGAATCTCCATACTGGAAACTTTCCATGTAGGCCATCGACTGGTTTGGTACATTTGAAGGGTTTTGGGGGAAATCGACTGAAACAGGGGAACTCGATAGAGGATGATGATGATCATAAGTTTGAGGTTTTTGGTCCTCCACTGTATCGGAGAAACACGTCACATGTGAATTACACGTCTCACCACTACTTCTGGCTGTTGTTGTAATCTGAGTATTGATGTTGTATGGTGACATGTCCATTAATGGTGGCAAATTTGAAGACCTCGAATTATCTGTTAAACTATCGCTTCTCGTGAGATTTGAGATTGCTATCTTTTTCCCTCCTGAATTCTTCTTGAAAATTCTACAAATCACACATTCGTTCTGCAAGAAAAATGATACATAAGAGATTAAATCCTGAATCCGCGAGTCACAAAAAAAACAGGGAAGCGTAGTTATACCTTGGCAGTTTTTGGGAGATTATGGATAGAATATTTTCCATCTAATCTATATTCATGAATGACCCAATTAGTTTTTTCACCTCTAGGTGCTCTTCCTTTGTAGAAAACAAGAGTTTTCTTCATACCAACAAGTGTTTTTGACTTGAATATTTCCTTATCTTTGCCTGTTGCCTTCCAATACCCTGCTTCTGTGGCTCTGTTTGTCCTCTGTCCTGTTGGATATTTCTTGTCCCTCATACAAAAGAAGTACCATTCTTTTTCACCCATTTTTGCCTTCCCTGAACAATTTTTTTTTTTTAAAATCACAATCATTAAACATATAATTTAGATAATTAATTCAATCAAAAAACACAATTATGGTACCAGAAAAAGAAAAAAAAACTTACATGGCAAATCCCATGGTTCAACTTTGTTCAAATCCACCTCACCAATAGCTATAGCACAAAAGCTACTATCAAGAACCTTTGGGGCTAAATAGTGTGTAATAAGCTCTTCATCAGTCGGATGAAATCGAAAACCTGGAGGCAATTCCATTTCTTCTTCCTGACCACCAAATCCACACACAGTTTCCATACTTTCTTGTTTAATTTTCACCAAATTCTAATAAATAAATAAATAAAAGAAGAAGAACCTTTTTGGATTCTGACAATTAATTTGATGATTGAAAACAATTGAAGTGGACAATTATATGAAGATGTGAAAAAATATGCACAAAAGGAGAGTTGGGCTAAGGGAAGAAAAGAAGTAAGTTTATAGTAGAAAGATTATTTATTCAGATAAAAGTGTAGCTAAGGAGGAACACCAGGTCTCTAAATACTAGTTTGTTAGCACACAAATAATTTCTAAAATCAACTTGAGTTCGGCTGTTTTTGGCTTTAGATTTATTTCTTCCGTCAATTTTTACTTGTCCACTTTCAATTTTATACGTCCATAAATAATAATTGACATGAATATTTTATCATAATGTCTATATTAATTAATGTTTAGTATTAAATTTTTGAAAACGATTTGAAAAATAGAATTATATATGTATTTCTGCTAACGATTTGTGAAAACTTAATTTTAAAAAGATTGACAAGTAAAAATAAACGGAGAAATATTATTGAAAAAATAGTCGCTTTCGTTTTGAAGTCGACCAAAAGCACCTCCTTATCTCTATTCTATGCTTTCATATTTCAACTCCAATTTTAATGATTAATTAAAATGATAAAATGGCGTAATCATATGTGTATGCTATTAGGTAACATTGGAAATTCAAACGGATTGGAAAATTGTTCAGTTAGTTGTCATTTGTTTAACCAATAATATCTACTTTATAATTTTGCTTCAAACTCGTGACACAATAATTTCGAAGTTTATCTTCTTGATGAAATAATTAAAATATTACTATACAAAATGATTTATGGTAAATAAAACAAAACCGTTCTCCTTTACGAAATTGTCAAGAAAGTTCATTAATGTCAACTGTGATATTACTGCTGACACAGTCGCATAAAAGGTTCAATTAATTATACTACATGTTTAGGTACGGCGTATAAATTTTACAAGACCAATCAATTATCATAAAAGTAAAAAGAAAAAAAAAAACTTAGTTTGGTCCTTTACCAGGTTTAAATATTTTCTGTAATTAGCTTGTTGTGCTATATATTGATCCTATGGAAATTTTATCTTTAAGATCAAAAAATTAAATTCAATCATATCATGCTGTACTATGCACATGGCTTACATCTGTCTCACACTCTTGTACTCTTTTATTTACTTTATGACAACATAAACCTATAGTTCATAATACTCACGTATGCTCTTACCAGTTTCCGTTGATTCTTTTTCTCTTTATTTACACTTAGATAAAATAATATAATTTAAAAAGTCTTTGTGGGCGGTGTCGTATTTGAATAAAAACCATCTAAATTCGATCCCCTTCAGTGTGTGTTATGTACGTAAGAAAAATGTTTTTCATTAATATTAACGTTTTCTTGAAAAATAAATATTTTATTTTTTTACTTATGTTCTCGTATTTAATAAGTAAGTAAAAGTATTATCGACGATCGTATAATATGGAGTGATTGATCAAAGGGGTGGGCATTAGGGGGTAGGGAGGAATAGTGAGCTTTGAACGTTACTATGTGTTGGGTAATGTCAATATCCTACCTATGGCAAGGCCCACGAGGGGCTGGGTGGCCCGAGTCAGAATCATGATTGAACATGACGCTTGTTTGATGGACTTAGTTAAGAAATAAAGTTGCGACTTTGCTATCAGTTATAACTTTTGGCATGGTGGTAAGCGCTTGATGTTTTGTTTTTCCTAATTTTTAAAGACTTTATTTTTTTGACAAATAATATTTTTTAATACATTTTGACTAATCAATGTGAAAATTTGAAAATTATTTTCTTTTCATGCCAAACACACCCTAATTTTATCTTCAAGTCAGTGGTTTGATTTATTTTATTTTTCTTCCCCTTTATCACCTCTTTCTCTTCCTTTTGGTGTGCGGTTTGGCAAGAATTTTTGTCCGAATGCTACAAATTGTAGTAGTTCGTAAGAAGCGTATTTGAAAGCCAAAAAATATAATAAAAGGAGCAATAGTTTGAGAGAGCCGTCAATTATATTCATTCACATGTAATCACGTTTCATTAGTACTGGTTGTGTATAAATTAATACAATATATACTGCAGTAGATTCAAGATTCCTTATTATCCATTGCTAGTGTTTCTTAATTAGTACTTCTTAACAGATAATTATCCCTAAATTAGTGTCTAATCCTCCTCACGTAATCACATAAGCGTGCGAATTAAAATACTTAAATGACCTACTTCCATGGTCACACCATCCCCCACCTCCACATAACGAATTGCTTGCTTATTGATCCATTCTAACTTTTCGCTTCTTTTCTTATAAGCAAGTAACTTTCACGTCTTCAATTTTATTATTATTGAAACATTAATCGTACCGGTACGAACCTTTTTGGAAATTTGATTTTATGCACTTGTGCTTCATTAGGAATGAAAAAAATTGTTCATGTGGACTTAATTGTCCTTTTCTTCGTCTAGTAATCATCTTCAATGAGGACAATAATTGGACTTCTATCTTTATCGCGTGTAAGTACATTTTATAATGAGTTCCACTCGAACTTTTTCTTTCTTTTAACTTTCTTCAATTAATATGGATAATCAAAAGTACTGGTCCACTGGTTCTTCACTTATCATCTCACATGACTCGAATTTCTAAGTTAAAAATTGAAGTTAAAAATGCTTAATCACTTAAGCCAACCTCTTTCGTCATCTAGCTACTATACAGTGTATTTTAATTGTTAATCATTAAGCTATAAGATACTAATTAGAGAGCTTCGTGAATATAGTAATCCCCCCTTTTAATTAAAGTTGGTAAAGTGTATAATCTTCTCATCTAAAAATTTAAGATGATGATACTAAAGTGCATAATCATCTCATCTAAAATTTAAGATGATAGTATTAAAGTGCATAATCGTCTCATCTAAAAATTTAAGATGATAGTATTAAAGTGCATAATCGTCTTATCTAAAAATTTAAGTTGATAAACATTATAAAATATGTATAAAACAATATTGAGTGCAAAAATTACAACTATTTTTCATGCACGTAGTGTTGGGTTTATGATCTTTTTTCCCTTCCTACTTGGATAAATAAAAGTCTTATTAGGACCAGCCCACTTTAGTCCATAAGCCTAATATTATGTGGTATATATAAGACTTATTTAGGTCTTATTTTCAGAAACACAAGAGAAAAAAATTTAAGAGAAATCCGTTTTAGAGATTGAGAGAAAGAGAGAAAAATTATGTTTTGCTTTAGAAAATTTTCTGCTCAGGCAGTCTGCTTCAGACAGAATTTTCTACTTCGTTAACCGTTGGATCGTGCTCAAATTTGAACTAAGAGTTTTAAGTATTTAGTTTTTGTAATTCAACGGTGGAGATCGGATTTGGAGGTCTGTAGCTTCTGATTTTGGGGTGTGAACAATAGCTCATTTTTGGGTGAAATTTCTCCTTTAATTCTCTAGGTTTGGTGCAATCTTGTTTTTTTGTTGCTCGTTGTTTGGCGCTTGTTTTGTGGCCAATTTTGGAAAATAATTTTGTAACTCTTGGTGTTTATAGTGGAGCTTTTGGTCCTGTGGTTTTTTACTCTTCACATCGAAGGGTTTTCCACGTAAATCGTTGTGTCTTGTGTGATTGGCTTATTCTTATCTTGTTGTTTTTGTTTGGTTGATATACTTGCTGTCCATTTTTCGTATTGCTTGATTTGGTTTGTCTTCTCTTGGTTCAAATTGAACTGAAAAGTTAGACTTGGGTATTATTCCGTTGTTATCATGTCGGACATTCTTGTTAGTGTCTTGCCTTTCCCAACACGTAGATGGTTCTATATATTCCTAATCATAAACTATATCAAATTAATCTATTGCAAATATATAAACGTAGATATTCTTTTTGCTAGCGATAAAAGTCCAACCTAGATAAAAAAAATGGTATGGTTCGAAGACATATTATTATATATCATCTAAAAAGTCTATGCAGCCAATACCAATGGAGAAACTACGTAACCACACCTTCCATTTTAGGAGATTGTTTGTTATTGGTGCCTTTCTCCAAATCGTAAAACTAAGCCTAACTTTAATTTGTTAAACTAATAATAACACAAATTTGACATTTGACTATAGACTTTCTTTCTGCTTAGATGGAAAAAATGTGGGCCATGTTTCATCCATACCAACAAGTAGCCACTAGGGGAAACACTCACGTGTCATCTTTTGCTTCGAAAGAATGTCCAAATTATTGACGATAACAACATTATCTTCTCAAAAAAATATATAACAAAGATTAGGTTTAGATGACTAATTAAGCACTTAATTAATTAGATTAGATAAGACTAAGCAGCAAAAGTTGAAGGTGAACTCTTTGTTTCTCGTATTCTGATCATAACAATTCAACTAAATTTAGGATTGAATATTAATTAGTTATGGCACAAGGTGTGTTAACTAATTTTATAATTAATCTCAATTTTTGAGGGGTTGATTAAGATGTACTTAATTCATTAATACTTGGGAATTAAGTCGTATAACATTAGGTAATGGACAAAGATTGAAATATGGTTCATTGTATGGAGCTGAATGAGGAGTTGTAGATATTATATGAATGGATAGTAAATTCAAAGAATCAGTATAGATTAGGTCGTCTAAACTAATTAAGAGCAACAAACAAAAAAGAGGCAAAGCTAAGAATGAAATGTCCATCTAAATTTAGAAACTTTCCCTTTTATTTGCTTTTGGCATGTCATATTCTTCTTAAAGTTGAAGCTGAATCAAGTGGCCACGGTACAGATACACTCCCTGTTGGATGAACTAGTAGGCATCTAAAAAGAGAGTACTGTCCTTCATCGATTAGAAAGAACTTCCTTTTTTCACTTTACAAAAAAATGATCTTCTAGTAGGCTAGGAAAGAGCAAGAAAAGACTCGCGTAACTCTATCAATCAAGGTTAGGTTAGGATAGATAGAAAGAACCGCCTAGTGTTTTTTGTCTCCACTAAGTTTAAAATCTGAGACCTTAGGGTTCTCATTTACTTTATTGACTACTGAGCCACCTCTTGGGTGCCAAGCTAGTACAAATTTATAACAGAATAATTCCCTTAGACCAAAACTATGACGATTAGTCATATGAATATACTTGTATCCAAAAGAAAAACTAAAATATAGGAAAATAATTTGATTAAACTAATTGATAGAGTACATAGTTAAAGATTTTGAAAGTCAATGAGATGATTTTATTCCCCAAGGAAAATTGAATAAGAAAAGGCTACAAATTATTTTCAGAACTAATTGTGGTTGGTTAATCCTAACACCAACCAAAATGCAATGCTATGATCCTAATCTATTAAATTATTTCTATTTATTTTTTACTATGTGATATTATTTTCTAGTACATTGTCCAACATTAGTTGTAGGAAGAAGTATGAAATAGGTCAATCTCTCTTATTGAGTCATGTAAAATTGCAGAATAAAAAAGACTTCATTTATTCATTTTATTTATTGCTTAAATCATTTATATATAAATATTAGTTCTATATTACTTTAGTTAATACTAGTGATGATGAGGTCCTACTATATAAGACTTCTTCAGAAAAATCTTTATCCACATAGCTATCTCTATAGTATCCTAAATCTATAGTATAACAGATTATATAGAAAAAAAAGAGTAAAGATTATGAGGCCCCTTTGAAATTAAACAAATCAAAATATGTAAATTTGATGATTATTCATTTTATAATTAAATAATGTATCGAAGGGATTACTAATCATGTTGAAATTAATAATTAATTCTTGAATTATTTACTTTTTATTTCATTTTAGTTTTCATTAATTACATTAAAATTGTGATATATGGCTTACAATCGAATACATGCGTTTGACTTTAAATTCAATAAAATTATCATTGAACCCTTCTTAATAATATTGGAAAAAATTATTTTTTACCCAAGGACACTTATCTTTAGATTGTTATCTCACATTGAATGCATGTGATACAATACTATGCCAAAACCTTGGTATAAAATATATAAAATACTATATCACTTAGACATAAAATCAAAAAAACATTGAAACGGAAGATATAAATATTTCCGGTATATAATAAACACCAAATTTAGTTATAATGATTCTAAACTACCCAGCTCGTTGTTTTCAAGTTTTTGGTATGTAATATAATCTTCTTTTTTTTTTGGTAC
Organism: Solanum etuberosum; assembly: GCA_029582245.1. Lineage (NCBI taxonomy): Eukaryota > Viridiplantae > Streptophyta > Magnoliopsida > Solanales > Solanaceae > Solanum > Solanum etuberosum. The sequence continues at coordinate 64,648 of JAJONR010003160.1, read as the reverse complement.
AAGTTTTTGGATTATATGCTCAAACTGGATTATTACAATTTGGTCACATGTCGCTAGCGACACTTCCATTTCACGTATGCGGCAAACAGATTTCTGGCCTTTGAGTTGATTAATTATCTGAAATATAATTAAGAAGTGATCGAAAATTAATTAAATTAAGTATTAATTAAAAATTCAACTAGTTGAAGGTCTATTGGAAATAACCTATTTATCTCTTGTATATCCACCCTCTTTAGACTTTGCTTTTACGCTGGATATATTATTGTTGTTATAAAAGATTAATTAATTAAGAAGTGGGGATTTTTAGAGGTCCCAATATTTGGGACTAATGTTAGTTCAGTTAGGTAAGAATGAGCATATGCACGACAAGCTGGGCTTATAATGTCCAAACAGTGTATGCATGAACCACAGCCTACTATTTAGCAGTTTCCTATACTATGAAGTAACCTCAGCTACTTTCTAAAATTATTAGCTAGGCTAAGCTATATCTATACTAGCTATGCCAAAGTATTTAATTAGTTATACCAATGTTTGATAAAAATGATATGGAAATTCGTCCAACTATTTAAAAATGGTGGCTTGAAGATAATTATTAGGAGTAATATTTGACTAAATATGGTAACATAAACTTAATTAATTTGACAAAATCAAAGTTCATCTTGCATTGATTCACATTGAATAGATGAAGCTTGGATTCAATCAAAGAGCTTGTAATTATGTATGTATTCTAAAGCGATTTTTTTTTAATATATTCAATCTTGAGGAGTTTCTTATTATGATTTTTTTCGTAACAATAAAATCATCCTCCAATATATCACAATTTTTTATCGTAAGACTAATGCATTAGCTATCGATCGAAGAAGATATTTTTTGGAACGAACCGCCTCCTATATTTGTTTCGTTTACTTTTCCAAACATAGATCAGCCCGTCTGTAATAATTCTTAATTAATTATCTGCTTTTAATTTAATGTCCTCTCCTTTAGAAATATAATATTTGTGACACAATACTATGCCAAAACTTGGTTAATTTCCTGGCCATGCAATGGAATCTTTTTCTTTTTTTTAAATAATCCTAATTGTGATATTTTATTTTTATTTTCCTTAAAATTATGTTTTAATTACCTAGGGTAGAGGAAACGAGAAAAGAAATAGGACGAACAAAGCACTCTACCATGTAAAAGACTCTTATCGATCACCTTAAATTAATAGCCTATGAGCGAAATTATGATGAATTTTATGTGATATATCATTTGTTATATACTCTTCATTTTCTTTTAGTTCTTGTCAATATTTCATTTTTCGAGAGTCAAAGTATATGCCCTTTGATCAGTATTTTAACATATATCTTTTCATCATATTAATATGAGAAGAAATTGCAACTTATAATATTTTTATTTTTATTTTAAATATATATGGGGTGTGGTGTTGTTAGAATTTTTCATACAATTATAGAACATCTAAATTTTATATTTAAAATATATAATAAATCTAATTCAAGCTCCAAAGATCAGATAAAAATTGTTTTTTGTAAAAAAGTTGACAAGTATAAAAGGGAAAGGCTGGTGTATAACATTCGAGTTTGTCTTAAGCAAAATAAAAAAAATAAAAATTAGACTTAATTACGGGTTATTTTCTGACTTTAGTTTTATTTTTTAAGGAACACCGAACACCTAAAAAAACGTTGCAGTTTAGAAATTTATTTGCACCTGATACAAAATGAACCTTTTTCGTTTTACATATGCACTAGTTGTTCTGGGAAAAAAAATCGTTTTTTTTTCCAATCCAAAAGTCTAAAAACAGGAAACATTTTAAAACAACTTACTTTGACCTCACGGAAAACACGGTGCTCGTGCAACTCCTTGTTCAAAAGTCTAAATAAACTTGTATCCGCGTATTCAATTTTTCTTCCCAAAAAATAATTGATTATGGTTTCATTTTGCAAATATTATCAATAGAAAAGGTAAATGATCAGAAAAAGTTAGACTAAACATACATGCTTGCACGACAAATAAGGCTTGCTCAAATGGTTAACCATCTCCATCAGACACTATTGACCGATACAATAGAGGGTCTTGGGGTGTTAAAAAAAATGTATTTGATATTTAAAAATAGGAGTATATATTTTTCATGGTGAAGCAAAAATTTTTTGTATTGAAAAACATTCAGAAAATACTTGTTTTATCAATAGCAAAAACTGGTTATTTTTTTCCTTATAACATCTCAACTCTAACTCCATGTTACTTGATCGAACAAACGCGTAGTCGTTATTAGAAATCTCTAATGGGAGTACAATAAATTCTCATCAGCATGTGAGTTTTGCAGAAAATATTGACATATGGTGAAATTTCCGGGCAAGTGCACTAGCAGTCTGTTACATAGAAAGTCGACATAACTACTATAAAGTTAATATTCCTTTCTCTTCAATTTGTTTGTCTGAATTCAACTAAATTTATAATTTATTAAACTAAAGAAGATTTTTATATTTTGTAATTTTAAACTAAAGATCTATTCATTAGAATGTCATTTAATCGTATAATTATAAACATATCATATGATAAATTATAACTAAAGAATCGTCAAGAAAAACAATCTCTATGTAACATACTTAAATTTTTATTTTAAAAAAAAAGAAGATAAATAATTGAAATGGCAGGAGTACTGGACCAATCTTCTAGTGAATATGGAAGCAAAAGATCCTTGTAGTGAATATCCGAACCAAAAATAAAGATAAAGCCCATGAGAGACAAACAGGCCAGGCCCAATATTAGTTGATGAATCAGTAGGAGCACATCTATGAGTGGGACTGAGAGAGAGAAATGATCAAAAAGACAATAGCAAGCAGGAGTTCAAATCTTCACCGACAATCATCACTATGGAGCAAATGCAAAGATCTCCAATCCCTAAAGCAAATTCATGCTTTGATGATCATCAATGGCTTCAACTCCAATCACATTGCGCTAAGGGAGCTCATTTATGCTTCTGCTGTGACTTTTTCAGCGTCTATTCACTATGCCCACAAGCTATTTGCTCAAATTACTCAACCAGATCTTTTCATGTGGAACACCATGCTTAGAGGCTCAGCTCAGAGTCACAGGCCTTCTCTTGCTGTTTCCGTTTATACCCAGATGGAAAAACGTTCCATACGTCCAGATAGTTATACTTTTCCGTTTCTACTCAAGGCATGTACCAAGCTTTCTTGGCTTGTTTCTGGCCTTACCGTACATGGGAAAATTGTGAAACATGGGTTTGAATCTAATAAATTTGCGAGGAATACCCTTATATATTTTCACGCTAATGTTGGAGATATAAGAATTGCAGGCCAACTTTTTGATGGTTCTGCTAAGAGGGACGTTGTTGCTTGGTCTGCTTTGACTGCTGGATATGCGAGGAGAGGGGAATTGGATGCGGCAAGGAGGCTTTTTGATGATATGCCGGTTAAAGACTTGGTTTCTTGGAATGTGATGATCACTGGGTATGTGAAGCAAGGGAAGATGGAGAATGCGAGGGAGTTGTTTGATAGGGTGCCAAAGAGGGATGTTGTGACTTGGAATGCGATGATTTCCGGATATGTGCTTTGTGGAGAACATGACAAGGCTTTGAAAATGTATGAAGAGATGAGAGGTGCAGGGGAATACCCTGATGAAGTCACCATGTTGCACCTTTTATCCGCTTGCACGGATTCAGCATTCTTGGATGTTGGCGAGCAGATACATCGATCAATTATTGAGATGGGTGCAGGCGAGTTAAGCGTATTTCTTGGTAATGCGCTTGTAGACATGTATGCTAGGTGTGGCAGCATTAGGAAGGCACTTGAAGTGTTTCAAGGCATGAGAGAGAAGGACGTGTCGTCTTGGAACATAATTATATTAGGATTAGCTTTCCATGGTCATTCTGAAGAATGTATCTCTCTTTTTGAAGGTATGAGGAGAATGAAATATATCCCTAATGAAATTACTTTTGTTGGTGTATTAGTTGCTTGTAGTCACGCTGGTAAAGTTGATGATGGCCGAGAATATTTCAGCATGATGAGAACTGACTACAATATTGAGACAAACATAAGGCACTATGGTTGTATGGTGGATATGCTAGCACGTGCAGGACTATTGAATGAAGCGTTTGAATTCATAAACACGATGGAGATTAAACCTAATGCTATTATATGGAGAACACTGCTAGGAGCTTGTAAAGTTCATTCCAATGTCGAGCTGGGAAGGTATGCTAATGAGCAGTTGCTTAAATTGGGAAGGGAAGACAGTGGGGACTATGTCTTGCTGTCTAATATCTATGCGTCAAGGGATGAATGGGATGGTGTTGAAAGGGTGAGGAAGTTGATGGATGACAATGGGGTTTGGAAAGAACCTGGTTGTACTTTAATTGAGGCTGATGATTATGATCTCAAGAATTTTTGTTTTGATTCCAAGCATAAACACTCTTGAGAATAGAGATAGCAGGCAGAAACGGAGAAGGGAGCAACTAAGCTTAATGCCCCCTTTTTCCTAAACTTGGTATGCGTGAAGGTCCATCCTCTGTGGGAGGGTACAAAGACGACATCTTTGATCCAACTCTTCCGTCTATTCACATCAAAAACTACTGTAGTTCATTAGACGTGCAAATTGCATTTCGGATTGTTTCTATCAGCAGTTCATTGAGGATTTGTGGTCATTTTTATGCCTCATTTAGACATTTTGTTGTAGTCTTCGTTGGTGCATACAACATTAATTTATATTTCCTTCTATATTTTTGTGATGGCTAAGGCTGTGTCAGGTATTTTAGGACTTGCAAGTTGCAGCTCCAAATAAAATTTATTGATTGAGCAGGAAGAGAGTTGTCAAAGTAATAACAGAAGAAATGCAACATCAATTTTATTGATTGAGAGGAGGAATCACTAAAACAAACAGATGTAATAACAGCTTGAAGGAATAAATGACAAGAATCATTCAAAAATTTCTTGGAATCATTCAAATGATGGAACGCGCGTCCTTTCTTGGAGCAGGAAGTGATCAATAATCAGTTTCTTGAAAGGGCCAGAGCTGACAATATGATGAGCAGCAAAAACACAAGAACTCCAATGAAGGATCCAACCAAAGAGCCAGATGCACGATCGCAGAAAGAGTTGTACTGCTGGCAAATAGCAATCCAATTAGCACGGGCATTTCCCTTGTGTGCCAAATACACTATGGCTGCCGCAGCTGATGCTCCTGATGTTAAAAATGCCATCATCACCGTATCAAAGAAGATCAACACCACCCTTGTTATTCTTGCACCACTCATGACAATGTGCAAGATGGATAGGACAAGAGATACAGCGAGGTACGCGCTAACTATGCCATTAGCTACCACAAAGAACCTGTGAATTTTCATAAACAATAATGAGTAACCTGGTTTAAAAATTAAAATTGTAATATACTTGCTATCATAGGTTAAACTACACCGATCTTTATAACTACATCTAATAAGTGTTAAACTAGTAACTTGAAAAGTAAGACAGACAACCGGCTATAACATGCTAAAGTACAGTATATGAGTTATATCGCACACAAAAATATAGTAGTATCTTACGTGAAAGTAGGAAGGTCCTTGTACTCAGCCTTAAACCTAATGAACTGCTCGAAGGAGGGAAGGCTTTCATTAGTTGTTCCCATGGCAATTGCACTTCCTAAGGTACCTAAAATGGCAACAATTCTCATAATGAAATCAAGAAAAGAAATTCCTCTGTTCCCCTTTGGCTTTGAATCTTTTGAATCATCTCCAGCTTCACTACTACCCATCTTCTCCTTGATTTATTACTTTGCTATATACTCTTCAACGGTTTCCAATTAATTTCTATGTTTTTATGAACTTATGTTGTGGTACACTTAGAGCAATACTAACATGTTATTTATACTAGGAAAAAATTCTGTTCATTTCAAACTGTACAATCAAGAATCCACTATCAAGCATAACGTAAGTCAAAAAGTGGATATTAATCTTATTCGTCCCATTGGTAGGTAACTATACATTACTACTATTAATTAAGTTAAAGCCAATATGCTAGGTCTTTTTAAACTTTTTTTTAAATCATTTCCAATTAATATGGATTTAATTTGTCCATGGTTTTGGCACTTGAAATAAGCCTTAATAAAGAGTAGAGTTGCAACTATTAAGGTGTTAATTATTACTCTCTCCTCTCCGTTCAACAATAGTTGTCCACTATACTATTTTGGGATGTCCAACAATTTATGAAATCAATGGATAATTTTACACTTAGTTTCTAATTTACCCTTATCATTAATTATACTCATTTATCTATTATATTTTTCAAGACATTGTATTTATTATATTTAAAGGGTGGTATAGTAAAATTATCCTTCTATTTATAGTTTCTTAAGAAGTGTGCAAAGTCAATAATGAACGACTATTGTTGGACAGAGAGAGTACTACATTAATTTCATCGACTCCTCTTGCTTGCCTTTATGTTTTCCTAGATATTGGGAAAATTAAGATAGGTAAGCTAAAACAGATCGAAAGAAATCACCAAGTGTTTTTTTTTCTTTCCAGGAATTGAACCTAAGATCCTATGGTGCTCAACCCACGTCATTGACTACTAAGCCATACTTTTGGATGCTAATATTTTTACATTTTAATTCAGTGTAGGAGAGCAAATTGAATAATTAGGAGAAAAAGCATTGGGTATATTAGCAGATGAATAAGCACCAAGAAAACAGTCAATTTCCGTGTGACAATATAATGTAGCATTGTATTTAAATTTTTGAAGAAAGATAACCAGAAATAGTCATAAGAGCTTTTGACTGTGTTCAATAGTCAAAATACGTTAGGTGCTAAACTTGCAAAGGACTTGGAAGTGAGATTGTACCTACATCTAATTTGGAAAGTAAATACTCCAAGATTTATTTTTAGGTTTCAATGACTTTTAGTCTGAAACTTTTATCATGTCAAAGCTACATTGGCTACAAAAGGTTAACGCCATCCAAGTCCTTCAACTGCTAGACTAGATACAAATTTCTGAGTCCATTATATTTTAAACCCACACATATGTCCTCTTTTGTGATTTGCACATTTTTTACTTTTTTTTTAAAATTTATTTTATGATTTGCATCCTATTTTCTGGTAAAATAATTTAAAAAAATCGAGGAACAAATTGAAATACATATAATAGTAAAAAAGAAATGACACAGAATTTAAAAAGAACTCAATTAAAAAAATTACCATTTTAAGAGAGACATTCATTGTAATAGCATATTGACACATGAAAGGTCTTAGCACTCAACAAAATATAAATAAAATGGATGCAGTAACCCAAAAAATAATTAGACCTACACTGATGTGAGAAAATTTATATTTATATTTAATCACATAATTGACTATCTCCTTAATTTTAATGTAAGGCCTATAACTTTTGGAACTTGAAATGAATCTCAAATTTTGGGCCTCTCCTTCTTTATTTATTTATGGGCTTCTCTTACAAAATCTTTATTGGGCCTCTTCACAGCATGGGTTTTCCCTCATAAATCTTTAATGGGTTGCGAGTTCGTAATAAAGCCCAGTTTGAGCACCGGGGCCAGTCTATTGGGCCTTAATTTCGTATCAGAAAGAAAATGGGTTGAGCCTGTTCTTGTTTCAGTAACATCAAAATTTTCGAAAACTAATTTAAAAGACAATTTTTTAGGAGTAACAAGGAAAAGGTGCTTAAGTTTTGTTAATTGATACTGTATAATATTTTAGTAGCATTAGGTTAATTGCAATTTGGAATATAGCTTAACTTCTTCTGCATTTTTTATTTTTTTACAATGTCAGTTTATTTTAACCTCTTATAACAGGTATTATGCCTCCTTTTATGAGTTATTAACTTCACTTATCATGTGTTGTTTCCTATAATTAACGTTTAGATGATTTGGTAACATATTGAGTGTAGTATACAAGTTAATTAATTTCCATGCAATATAAGGTCATTTTTTCAACAAACGTGATTAGACAGCTTAATAGAATATATATATATAAAAAAGTAAAGGCGTAGAAATTCTGCACATTTGCGTACCTAACTCATATCAAATATCAAAAGAAAATGTAAGAAATTGTGTTGTAAGTGAAATGACAAATATAGATGGATGGCCACATCAATACTCTCTCGACTCCTATATCATGAGAATTCTACCCTCAATATAACTACATAAAACAGTAATAATAATCAAATTAGAGTTTGATTGATAAAATAATTAGTTTAGTAAATGAATACGTGAACAATTAAGTAATAAACAAAAGCGTATTGGTCTCCCCAAGGTGGAGTTGACTTTGTCCCTTGAGAGAGTTGGATGGTTATTAGTTGTCTCTTTTTATTCAACGATAATAATTGTTTCAGCAATTACAAAGAATTAGATCAGAAGACGAAGAAAGAAATTATTTTTTTAAAAAAAAGAAGAAGATGAATCAGAACATGATCTCGTTTTTTATCGGAATAGTTGGGGCAACTTTTACGCTTGGAGCATATTCGCAAACATGGATGACTCCAACACAGAGCATAACAACTGGTCTTGTAACTCTCATGTTTGGTCTTCTCGTCCGTGAAGGTTTCATCTCCCTTTAGATCTTTTTATTTTCATTTTTGTTTATGAACATCTTTTTTTTTTACTTTGGGGTATGTAATAAATCATTTTATATGTGGTTGATCGATTACTAATTTTGTTACTTGCAGTTTTATTGTGATATTTACGAATGTTATTTTTGTTATGTCGTCCTAGATCAGTAAAGGTTATTGGTAGATTGCGATATGATTTTGACTCAAACATTTGAAATAATATTCGAATTAATTGATCTATTATTTCAGTTTCAGACTTGAAATAATATCAAATTAATTCCAAGTTTTAAAAAATTTCATTCACAAAACAACTATTATGTTTTCACGACCGGACACAACTTCACCTTCAATTATTTTTTCCCATCAAATCTTAACCAAACAACACTCGTGGAAATAAAAGTGAGATGCAAAAATGAAACTTTGGGAGAATGGGCCAATTTGAAAAAGGAACCTACAACTTCAAATATAAGATTCCACTCTGATTGTTACCAAACTTGTTCAACATACTCTCACAATAAACCAAATTTAAGGATAACTTGTTTTTGCAATTATTTTATCTTACATCACATTTATTAGTCAACAAACCTACCTAGCTAGTTCCAGATACCAATCACACATGCTTTACTGTTAAAACACAAAGTAACTCACCATCAGATGCTTCGTCTAAATTGTGTTCAATACTTCCTCTCCTTTTTCCACTAGTTATTGTGATGTATATGTATGTTACCATGATTGTGTCCAGTTGAGAAACCAAGAATTCGTGTTCAAACTTTTAATGTGTATAAACAGTACATTTTGACCTATATAAGCAATACTGTATATTTATTTTTACACAGTACACACTTGACATTATTGAGAAAAATATTTACACATTCTTCGTCAAATTGATGTTGGATTTTGAGTCTTGGCAATTAGATATCAGTGCAAGTTTGTTATTACAAACCTAGCAGCATCCGGTAGCACATGTTTCTGTCGAACAAACTCTTAGCAGTTAACCCATATTCCCTCACATTATATTAATTAGGAGGTTCAATATTTGGTCTATGATCCAGAACATGTCATATGTCTCTAACATCGATTTCAAAACCTTCACGATAAATCCTGTTGAAGCTCATGAGAGATACTTTCTCCCTGCATATATATAACCTAATGCTAAACATATTAATTAATAGGTACAGACGTGTTTCACAAATAAAAAATGTAAGCAAAGGATATATATAGTCTACCCGTTGTCTCATAGATTCCTTAGTGTTGTCCACAATTCCTGATTTGACATCCATCGACAACAATAGCTATTTCATATGAATTCTGGCATGAGAAAATGAGGCAGATATGTAGCCAAAAATGACTTGCCAGACATGAAGCAGAATTGATCGAGCTTGCCGGCAAGTCATCCTTGGCTGCAATTCAATAACCTTATTCCCTCATGCAAGACTTTTAACATGAATAAAACATATATAACTACGTGTAGTTTCCACAATGAGATCAAGTCCAACATTCCCTGTTGCAAATAGAATTAGCGGTTTCCTATTTCATCTAACAAAAACAACTCTCATTGGATGGAATAGAAAGTAAAAAGAAGCAACTTTGACAGTGCATGAAACGAATGAGGTTTGAAGCAAAGTGTTGTAGATAAATAATGGATTCTTGTATGGGAAAGGAAATCTAATCTAGCAATACATTAATGATAGCTATAGATCAGTCAATTTCTATGTAATGCCCAATGGAGAAAAGGGGAAAAAGGTAAAGTTAGTTTGGAGGGGCTCTTAGGACTTAGATGTGACTAGCCACTGTCCCTATCACCCCCATAACTTGATATAAAGAGACAGTGAGTCCAAAAGATGTTATACAAGGCAATAAATGCAGTCTGCGGATCAGGCTCCCTAGTTGTACCTTGGTGACCTTTCCGCGTGGAGTTGGGTACACAAATTTACTGCTCCATATTTTACCAAGCTGGCCATGAATTTCATTGATTCAGCTTTTGCAGTCTGGTGTCTAATTGACCACTGCATTACCACCCTTACATCGCAGTCATAGTAATGTGAATTTAGCTTATATTTATATTAAACTCAAACTCATTTAAAATTATTTATATTCTCAGCGCATCATACAAATTAAATATATGCATGAGAATTATATCTGTGTCAATTAAGAATAGACAGGCGTTTGGAGCTAATTATGCCACGCCATGTTCAAGTTATTTTAGATATGTAACCCTTTAAATTGATGCAATTTTGTTGCACTTCCACCAGACTAGTTTAACATGAAGACGTAGATACACCACACTAAATATCCATGTTTATTTACCAGACAACTTGGCATCCAATTGTTTGGTCACCAAGGATGACAAAAACCTCCTCTTAGTTCCATACGAATGACCAGATGATTGCATTAATAAATTAGGGAATGTAATCTAAGCAATTGCAGATATATCTTTCGACAAAAAGAACCATAAGAGCTGTTCACCAATGTATCCACCAGCTGCCTATTTAATTTACAGATCCCACTGCCTCCAGACCTGAGAGAAAAAAATGGTTAAGTCAATCGCAATTTCCATGGTTCACAGTATACATACCCACGAAAAAAAACAATTTACTTGGCTTACCTAGTTATAGGATAGAACCATCTCCTATATACTTAGCAGAGCAACATCTCAGCTCAGCTTCGGATTCTTCTACACCATTGATTGTGTTTGTCAAAAATTATTCCCTAACCTTATAACAATTATTGTTCTTCACATGATTCATTGAATTGAACATTATTTCCCAAAAAGGTTGCAATGGCAAATGCATCAGAAGAAAACTACCAACCTCATTTTAGAATAGTAGGCAAGATGAAAAGAAAGAAGTGCAACCTGAAATTTAGATCTAAATTGGCACACTTTTGAACTATCAACAAGAACAGGTAATTGACATTGTAACATTCACATCTGAAATAAAACAACCCCTCATAAAAAGGGGGAAATGAAAGCACATGCTTTTTGAAATTGAAAAAAACATTCTTGTCAAATAAATGTAGAGAAAGCGAGAGACCTATAGTGTGCATATATGAGCAATATCTGTTATACCTGATGATTAAGGAAATTATATCTTAGCTTGCACACAAACTAGTAAATAGTAAGGATAAGCACATGATTGTAAGCATACTAAAAACTTACCGCCAGATTTACCGCTTACGTACGGTAACTTATTCCTCCCTAGAGACTGTCAGGTCCACAGTGACTGGCAATGCAAATCAGATCAGATAATTTACACTTACTGGTATATATATTATGCATTATTCAATTACATTCAAAATATATGTCTACAGAAAAATGCAAACAGACCTTTAACTCAAGCTGCATGCCTGTTGGGTATCCACGACATCCTCTTCAAAACAATCATCGAAAAGTTCGGAAGATGCTTTGAACAACGAATTGATCAGGCATGCAAATTATAATAGAATATGATCACATCTTGAGCAAACATCCAGGGTTATCATAAGCAAACAAGAGAAGATGAAATAAAATTTCAAATTTAAGAAACGGTACAATGACTTATGTTCCAATACCTGGATACAAATTAAATTGCCCATTCTAAGGAACCAGCAAAACTAGACAGAACTGCACGAGGACAACAGGTCTAACATCTAACTTGATTAAATAAGCAAATCCCACAATAATTCATCCAAATTAAAATTGAACTGAAAAAAGGTATACCAAGACAGGCTGATATTTAAGTGTTTATTCATTTGTAATACAGACACACAAAGGGAAGAAGGATAAAGGCGTGCTGGCTACACAGGTTCTTGGGACCACAAGATTTGAGCTTGTAAGTGAATGGTGTCAGGACATGGCAAATTTCAATACTAGGTAAAATCTTCAGTTATGGTCCTCCTAAGGAAAAGCATCAAGGTAGGCCAAAGTTTCCAAATCCTCATTTATCTGGTCTTCTGGTTTAGGCGCAAGGGAGGCAATAGGCTGGCTTCAGGCTTCATATATCTCAGCTGTTTTGTTGGGAGGGAAGGAAGCAAAAGGAAAACAACAGCATTAGTTTCAATATCAGGAGAGAGGCTAGGTCATCAACCAAAATGTGAACTTTACTACTTTAGTACAAGCTGAGCTAGCTACGAAATTTTGGCTAATCAAATGAAAGAAGCAATTCATGCAAAGAGGGGATCCACGAGCTACCTGCAGTCCAGTTACACACTCTAGTAACCATAACTTTTTCTCCGGGAAGCAGGGTCTTGCCCCGATGACCTGGCAGCAGTAGCTTAACATGTGAATAATAAGAACAAGAAATTGTAACTCTCGTTTTCTAAATTCGGAGCAACTATAATTAGATAAGCTACACAAAAACTCATGGGCAGCAGATGGAGAATGGCAAAACCACAAGTGCTAATTAATGTCTGAAGGTCAGACATAAACATTCAAGATACAAACACGTGATCAAAACAGTTAGCAGCTAAAAACAGAATTAAAAGCAAACAAAAGTTTAACCGAACAGCTCATGCTGGTTTTTTCTTTAAAAACGTTTTATTTTTATTTTATTTTATATAATATTGGACTGCAATGAACTTAAATAGAGCGACATGGACAACGAGGATTCCTATAGCCAACCCCAACTTGCTTGGGATTGAGGCCTAGTTGTATATTTAAGAGACAACTGGCTGGTGGCCGGTACAATCACACCAAGACAAAACAACCATATTCAGGACAAGGTGGAAAGCCCAGAACAACTTACCTAGAACCACCAGAACGCCCAAGGGAATATCCTTCATAAGCTCCATATCCTATGCTGCTACTCTGCTAATGGAATTAGAAATTAACAACAAAGGATGCACATATATTCGAGAAAATATACATAGCAAAGGAAGTTAATGAATTCCCACAAAATCTTCATAAATTCTGCTCCTCAAGCAATGAAACCCTATGTTACCTGGATACCACTGTAACTTCCATAACCATCAGCACGTGGAAGATCAGTCGTACCACCATACCCAGCTGAGTAAGAATGTCCATGTCTTCTAGAGTCCCTACTTTCATGTTTCAAGGTATCTGAACCTGTAGTCATGGGGAGGTAGGGAAGAACTGGCACAAAGGCAGATGTAGCACCCTCTCTTTCAAAAAGGTTTGCCCTCAAACGTGAAGTTACTTGTATGAGTGCATCCTTTACAACATCAAGTTTTCCTGAGATCTGATATGTTTGGAAGCATATAGATGAGGTCAGTTGAGCAAATAACAAGCATATCATAAGTAACCAGAGAATTTAACAGGATACTCCTGCATAAATAAGAAGCACAAGGAAATGCTAATAAGACCTAAGACGAAAAACAAAAACTATCCTAAGAGTCTTAAATAGGCAGCCCCATCTTTTCATATTGTTTGATTGATCTTTCCCTGTTTCTTTTCTCCTTCCTGGGAGGTTGCTTTCGCAAATAGAGGAGTACGGCAGAAGAACACAAAAACAAAATAACTATGAAAGAATAATTGAATGATGCAGCCTGTGGAACACAGGCTACATTCACACCAGACCCTTCCTAAAAACTTAATCGAAGACATCTTAATTCAATTAATATTGATCTAAAGAAAACAGATATATATGGCTCCTCAATATGTCTATATCCAAAATTCAAGAACCCACATTCCTATGTCATACTCGGACTCCAAAAGCTGAGTACAGGAAGAAACCAGCAACCTTTTTTCTTTCAAAGAGAGAGTAGGAGATAACTTTTGGTGCATTAAAGCTTTACAACTCCTATCAGTATGCTTACCTGCACAATCTCATCATCTTCAGCTGCAACCTTTGGGAGGCCTTCTTTGGAGAGTACACGGATATTAGCTTTCGTAATTTTCCTCATCTCATTGATTATGGTGCCTCCTTTTCCAATAAGACAGCCTATTCGAGATGTTGGGACCAGCAATCTTGTGGTTAATGGTGTAAGACCAGAATCTCTATCAACTTTCTCACTGCACCTTGGTTGCAAGCGCAATGCTGCTTCAACAGTAGGATAATATGTGTCCTCAAAAAACTGAAAAAAACAAGCATGAAAATAAATCTTTATCTTGGACAAACATCCTCAACCTGTACACTCCAATGCTAAACATCAGAAAAAACAGAAAATACCTCTTTCGCAGAAATTGAAATCACACAATCATCACCTTCAGCAGCAGAAGTATCTACTTTGATTGCTGCACCAGATTCTTGTCTAATTTGATTGATTATGACACCACCTTTACCAATAACACCACCAATATTTGCAGTAGGACACAGCAAACAGATAGAAAATTCCTTTGAAGATGACTCATTCCTTGGAGCAGAGTAAAAAGACCTTGATAAGTCCCCACTCTCTCCTTTGTATCCCCTATAAGACCCCATCAATGGGGCTATGCCTACAATTGGAGCACCAGCAGTATGACCTACAAGTGAACTCGAAGAGTAGATATTTGGTGCAGCAGAAGCAAGCAAGTGTTGATAACGGGATGGATTCTTATGAAGACGTGTTGCTATTTCATAAAGAGCCTTCTTCACTACAGTGGCTTCACCAGATATCTGAAACCCAATTAAATCACCGAGTACTGAAGTCAGACGTGACAAAAAAAAATTCAAGTTTCAACTGCCCAATATGCAAGTAAGATTGCAATTGAAACCGTAGCGTGAACACACAACAATTATCGGTAACGCGGTCCAAATGTTTATAGATAATGACGCTTGAGCCATCAGAATTTCTTTTCAAGAAGTAGAGTACAATTTGCATAATTCTTTACATAACAAATCAGACAAGGGACCACCAAAAAGAACAGTAAATGAATAGCTGATTAAGAAATTGTATAACTTCATTTTACTAATTACCATTAAGGGGAAAAAAAGAGGAGCGACAACTTCATAAATGAACAACCAGCAGAGCAGCAATTGATCAAATTTACTTAGCAAGACAATTAAATGAAATAGCCTAATGAAATTTAATGGTAAAGAAGTACCAAACTGGGAGAACAACACTGTGATACAGACAGAGAAAGGGAAAATCAAAAAGGATATGATCCTCCAGTTACCTGCAAAAGTTCATCCGAGCTCAATGCACATGCAGGCAAATGGTTATCTTTCAATATACGAATCTGAGCACCACTTTCACTACGAATGTTCTGTACTATCTGACCCCCTTTCCCAATAACACATCCAATCTGATCTGAAGGTACTAGAAGCCTAATGGTAACCTGGGGTGCATCCTCAGAATCCTCATCAACTGTCTCGCTAACAATTTTCTCATGGACTTTAAAAAGTGCATCCTGGGCAGGACAAATACAATTTTCAGAGCCATCAAAGTTGTTTGTTTCCTCACTTGCACTGTAGATAGTGACAATACGTTCCTCACAGTCAGGCACAGTCTCACCAATCCTGATTTTAGATTTAGTGTCCACCCTTAATTGCTTAACAATCTCACCTCCCCTCCCGATAATACTTCCAATCTTCTTTCCAGCGCATAAGTACCGATAAACTGTGTCTTCAGGACCGATAGAAAAAGGGTCCTTATCAGAGCCAGTATTTCTCCTTTTATTTCTCCCATTGTCAGCATAATCGGACTGTGAATGGGAGCGTTTCCCATAGCTATTTCGTTGACCAGCCATCACAAAATACTCTGCTTATCATACAAAGATTGCAACAAAGTTAAAAGATTATGTTTACAAAGTTGGTGCACCATTAAAGAATTATACAACATTTGATCTTCAACAATATATTGCCAGAGACGGAATCTGAAGACATATCTATTCAACAATCTTGCAATTACATTGATATCACTCACATGCTAAACATGTAGCTAGCTGCTAAGTGCTAACAATAGCAACCTCGAGCTATCAATTCCAGATTAGCAGGATTTCCTGTTATAATCCTGACGATTCATGAATCACTACAATTCCATGAACAAAGAAACATGCATGCACGGATAACAAATCGTCGCAGACCTGAAATTGGAATTCAGGTCCACAAGGACACAAATTGAATCTATATGATATTATTGTCTATTGCAATTAAATGCACTATAAATTTATAGCATAAGAATTGCAAAATTCATCTATCTTAAGGAATCATACTGAATTCGACAGATCTGAAATTCAATACTATGAATGTTAAAGATGCGTGAATGTCAATTCTCAATGCACGTATCTGTATAATTGTAAATGCAAAACATGAATAATGTGGATTCAATTACCTGCGGGATAATGCTATTGTATCTGCACAAGTTGTCGATTCCAATCCGTCAAACACAGCACCTATTTTGCTGCAGTTGTTGATTAATAGGCAAGGGTTTTGAGTTTTGACCGATCACGTCGTGCAAAAGTGAGCTCCATCGCTCCTCGTTGGCTCCTGCTGGAAATCGCCGTTATTTTCCGCTTTTAGTTCTTCAAACCAAATTAGTACTCACGAATTATTTTCCGCTTTAGTAGAAAACAAACTATTACTCTCACTAGTTTTCATTTTTAATCGGTTCCAAAAAATATGATTTTGTTTAGTAGTAATAATTAAGTTTTAAAATACGTACTTATTTTACCTTAATTAAATAATTTATGTTAATATAAATATTTTCAAGTTTTAGTTTTTTTTTTTTTAACTTTTGTCAAGTTAAGAAGCTAACTCAGATTACTAGTTTTGTAACCATCCCTTTTAATTGTCCACTAAATATGATTGGTTCAAACCATTTTCTATTTTTTTCTAAAAAATAAATAAATTTCTTTCATGATCACACTTGTTTTAATATTAATAAATATTCCCTCATTTTTATTTATTTGATTTATTTTGAATTGATACGGAATTTAAGAACATTCATTAATCTTGTAGTCTTAAACATGTCATGTAGAAAATTAAAACTAACGAGTTGCTAAAAGAAGAAATTTATAGGAATAATATTTTTTACATCATTTTAAAATATATAATAGAATATTTTATGTTATTAATTATTATAATTTATATTATTTTTAACACAACTTTTAAATATACAATATAATTTTATTTTTTTAAATATAACAAATAAAGTACATTTTTTTCAAAAAATACACACACCTAAAAGCAAGCATATCAACGAACAACTGCATGAGAAACATACATTTTAAGGAAATCACTCTTAGTTGTACAAAACTCAAGTATCACTTGTTAACGAAAAGTTGTGTGCTTGTAGCTACTTCTACTAAATAATAAAATACATCTATAGCAAAACTACTACGATGAGATGAAGAGTGATGATATAAAATCACAATTAAATTATCTTTTAATTACTAATATTTTTTAAAACGAGCAAAGTTTAAGTATGACTAATAAAAATAATAGATTGTGATAATTATTTTGGAGCTAAAGGTTGAAGTTTAGATAATTTAATTCAATAACCTTAACTTTTGGATTCGAAAAATATTATCTTTTTATTTTTTGAATGTGACAATAAACTTTCTAAATCATTCATCGGCATTAAAATAACATGTTTGGTCATTGCATATAATTGAAATATATTAAAAATGGTTTTCAATAAGCAATTTAATAATTTAAGCAGTTCTATTATTTAAAAATTAAAATTTATATTTTTTTAAAAGTAAATTCAACTCCTCATATTATTCGATAAGTTGGTTATATAAGTTTTTTTTTTAATTATTGAGCGTTAATAATTTTTTTAAATAACTATGATGTGATGCACAAAAGTTTAACAAAACTCATTTCTACCCCTACATCGTGTCATTGGTCATTACTAATGTAATTGAGTAAAATATTTTCTTATAAAATTAATTTAAAGATTCATAAATTACAAAAAAAAAGAAAAAAAAGGAGGAGGAGGAAATTGACGGAATTTTTTAGAGAAAAGATTTATGGTTAATAACCCTTTAAAGTTGAAGGGATTGCAAAAATTCAATATACATACACGTGACCACAGGTAATTTTAGCTGGAGTCCCAAAGAAAAGAACCAGTTCTCAAAGTCCGTTAAAAAATAGCCCGACGGTGGGAATCGTAACCCTAATCGGCCGATGTCAACATCCGGGCAACAGCAGTTCCGGTACACGCAGACACCGTCGAAAGTTCTTCACCTCCGGAATCTTCCATGGGATTGCAGCGATGAAGAGCTAGTAGAGCTTTGCAAGCCCTTTGGTAAAATTATCAATACCAAGTGTAACGTCGGGGCCAATCGCAACCAAGCATTTGTCGAATTTGTAAGTTGTTTTTCATTTGATTATCACGATTGATTGTCTTAAGAGGGACAACGATGGACATCCGTTTTTAGATTTCTTTGTTGCGGCTAAATGTGTGTAGCTAGAGTTCAATTATTAAATGTATCCACTGTTCAAGCTCTCTCAGTTCTTATTGTTCGTTCATGGCAGCTATGCTCCATGGGTAACTCATTTTGAATGATTAGGAGATGGCTGGGTTCTTGAAGTTAGGATATATCAGTTCAAACCCCAAAACATTGTGTGTGAGTAGACAATCCTATAGCCAGGCAAGTTCCCCGGAGTTTGTACTTGTAGGAATGCCCTGCCCCAGCCAGCAAATTAGTTGAGGTGTGCTCAAACTGGCTCTGGAATGGTTTGGAGCTGTCATAATAAATTTGTAAATTAGAATATTAGGAGCTTCCATAATGAATTTGTAAATTATAATTTTAGAATAATTAACTGCTGAAATAGGTTAGTTACACTCGTGGGTTTCATTCTAAAGCAATTCTTTTGTATATACGCCTTTCCCTTATGAGTGCGTTAACATGCCATTTATTATTACCCTCTAATGTGCATATTTGTTAACTGCAGGCAGACCTTAATCAGGCAATCAATATGGTTTCATATTATGCTTCATCTTCAGAGCCTGCTCAAGTTCGTGGCAAGACGGTGTACATTCAGTATTCTAACAGGAATGAAATTGTCAATAATAAGAGTCCAGGAGATGTTCCAGGAAATGTTTTGCTGGTGACTATCGAGGGTGTTGAAGCTGGTGATGTCAGTATCGATGTCATTCATTTGGTAAGTATCTTGTTGCTTTCTCTCCTCTTTATAGAGGAAATATTTCCAAGTAAGCTAATTCAGGCCTTATGGACTGTTCAGAAGTCGTGCCTTATGAAGAGTTAAGTATTCATCCAATAATCCTTAATAACATTTAGAACACAGCATGATTCCCTAAGAATTTAGTATTTTAATACAAGTCCCCAAAAAAAGGAAAAAAACACAACTAGTGGACTTCTATGAAGAATATTGTTATGTTGCTTTGTGTTAAAATATATTTTCTCTTATCTTTTCTTGTTTTAAAATATATTCTCTAGCATAGCAGATTGTTCTTGGGACATCCTTTTAGTTTCTTGGAACCTTTACTGCTTTCTGTAGCCCAAAACCCTGGCTATGGTTCAGATTTTAGAAGAGCTCAATCTTACTTATTATTTCACTTTCATCGCATATAACAACATTAGATGACGGCAGTGTTAACTAAAGTTGATTGAATCACAGATGGTCATTATTTAAGATCTTTTGTTGGAGATTCTGGATATGTAATCATGTCGGTCATAAACCTTTCTATGGCTTGCATATACAGGTGTTACTCTGCACTCACAATCTAGTTCCTTTGTGTTTCTTCTTCAATGTGTTTTGGGAAACATAGTATACGTTGATAGTCCTTTATTACCTTTCTCTGTCTGATTTGCTTTTAACGGGCCAAAACCCATTTCAGGTATTTTCAGCCTTTGGTTTTGTTCAGAAGATCGCTACTTTTGAAAAGGCTGCAGGTTTTCAGGTCCGTATGTCTGTGGACCAATGAGTTTTGGCTTTTTCTTAATTTTGGGTGGATGAAATGGCAGAGTGCTAATGAGTTTGTGTTACATCTTGACAGGCACTGATTCAATTTAGTGATGTTGGGACAGCATCTGCTGCTAGAGAGGCATTGGATGGGAGAAGTATACCAAAGTATGGCTAGTCCATTGTTTGAACATAGCTTGGATTTATTCAACTTGCTTCCCACTTTACGTTTGATCAACTAGTGTACTTGCCCGCGCAAAGTGCGGTCATAAAATCTTATGACAGAAAGCATATGCAGACAGCGGAGAGCATTTTAGATTAAATATATGGAAATAATTCAGTTAAACAGTATATGTGAACGTGACTTAACGAAACAGTATATGTGAACGTGACTTAACGAAACATAAAAATAGAAGAATAACAGGAAAGAGAACAAATATCAAGTTAAGAATCTGGAGGATGTGCCCCCAAGGCCTAGCTCGAGTGGCAAAAGTTGGAGGATTTGTGGCTTAGGTCGCAGGTTCAAGCCCCACACCACACAAAGCGAAGCCCGGTATTTAAGTGGAGAAGGGTAGAGGGGCGGGCCCATTATCCACCGAGTTTAGAAGGCTGTGATTGGTCCAAAGGACGGGTCACAGACGGATTTCTCGGTTATCAAAAAAAAATAAAAAATCTGGAGGATGTAACCATAGAATGTTTTTGCCTTTTCTTCTTCTAAGGCATTGCTTGTATTTATCTTTCAATATGAATTATTGACACTTATATTTTCAAAAAGTTGATATTATTTTGGTTTTGCTCGAGTTCCTTGTGTCTATAATCCAAGGAAATGGGTGATTGATGATGAAGTTACACATCACATTAGAGTAGAGTAGATGAAATAGAGGCTCACATTTGGTGTCTTGTGAGATAAGAATGTGCTACCAAGGGTGCCTAGTGGTCAATGTAGTGGTTGAGAGCCATAATAAGTGGAATGATAAAAAGGGAAATAATGAATCCATATCCTATAAAAAGAAACATCCCAACTTTAGGAATTTAGTTAAAAAGGCCAAGAAGTCCCTATTTTTTAGCTGGCAGTAGTACTTTTTATTTTGGGTAAATCGAAAGTGGGTACCATGCTTACCTGCTATCTTCCTATATATAGAGAGATGGCCTTTAAGCAATAATGGGAATTCTAGTAAAGAATTGTTTCATATTTAAAAAAAAAACCTTTAACCAGGTAGAATAATTTAAAACAACAAAGTAACTGAAAGAGTTAATGTTGTTAAATGCCTGTACACAATTATAGATTTATTGATAGAGTGAATTTTATTTTTCAACAAATATTTTGAGGGTAAAATAAGAGAAGTCAAAAAATTGACAAAAAAGATAAAAACCAATAGGCGAAGTGCCACATCACCTACTTAATACCTAGCTTTATTATACAGATAGATTTTTGGGGTATAATCCGAACTTTATTTTTTTATCACAGGTACCTGCTTCCAGAACATGTTAATCATTGTCACTTGCGCATCTCATATTCAGCACACACGGATCTTAATATCAAGTTTCAATCTCATCGAAGCAGGTAGCACAGATTTACCTAGACAGCTTTTTGTATCTATGACTTTGTTTCTTTATATTGTTATTGCTATTGCTATACTTGCTTGCATTTTTCTTTGCTAATTTTATCATTATCTGCTTTTGATTTACAGTTGAGGTGTTTTCTAATTTTTTATGCTTCTTGTCATCTAGGGTTTAGTGAAGCTCGGCAGCTAAAACACAGATGTGTTTGTCATGGCCTCGTAGTAATTTTCTTTATCTCATAATAGTGGTTAACAGCATTCTTCTCATTTCTCATTTTAGATGACCATGTGAAGATCCTTGTTTTTTTACTGAGTTCATGGTTTGGAGAATGCTTGTCTATTGTTGTAGGGATCACCTACTGTGTATTCATTTCAAATACGTTAGATGAGTATATTTTCCTTTGGTAAAGAAGTATGAATGGATGAATGTTGACTTTTATTTGTATCTGGCATCACTTATCGTGGGGATCTAGTTAGCAGACAAAAAACATGGGATATAAGTTAGATGAGTATATTTGCCTTTGGTTAAGAACCTCTGTGACGTTTATGTGTGTTCCCGGCGATTCTTCCAGTATCAAACCCTAGTTATCACTGTAGTGTCACATCTACTTACCGGTGCATTGGAAGGTATGTATGAAAACTGATGTGGAAAACTATTAGGTTGATATAGGGATAAGAGTGAAAGTATAGAGAATATAGTTTTAGTGAACTCCTAATTTCTGTAAAATGTAATCTATTCGTCCATTTTATATGGCGTTTATTCCATTCTTTGATGGCTTAAATGTTTGATGATATTCCTTTTTATATAATCTCCCACCTTTTAGGAATTGGTATCATAAAGTATTCAAATTTTAAACTTTGATATGATATTATGTCTATAAGTCTTAACTTTTCAACCACGATAATAGTTTAGTTCACTATCACTAATATATTGGATTCAAATTAACATCTTTATTTTCTTTACAAGTCAAGCATCATCATATAAGAAGGCATGGAGGGAGAATTATTTAGTGTTGGAGTGAAACCAGTCCAATAGAGCTGATTGAATATAGATGATTCACCAACTAATTTGGAATTGATGCATAGTTGATTGATTGATTGATTTCGAGTTTTTCATCTCAATAGTCATATGAACTGAGCTTTTAGGGGGTGGGATGGGGTAGGATATTATTTTGGTAGTTATTTTGTGGTATAGTTGCTGTGGTGATTCCATAACGGTGATCTTTGTTTAATAGCAGTGTTTTTGCACCTATCATTGCCTTCAAGATATTTAATGTGTCTATTCAACTATGTATTTCAGAGTTTGTCAAATTTCAGGGTTATATAATTTAGTCGATCTGATATTCATAGAAGCTTACATCAGTTTGATTCACATTTAGTTCCTTCTTTTATTGTATAGGGACTACACAAACCCTTATCTCCCAGTAAATCCTACTGCAATGGAGGGGGTTCTTCAGGTATGTTCCTTTCCTCATTTTATTTGTTGTCATCCTTGTATCGGAGAAGTCCTCACAAGGTCTGTATTCAGCCTGTTGTAGGTCCAGATGGAAAGAAAAAGGAACCCGAGAGTAATGTGCTTTTTGCCTCTTTAGAAAATATGCAGTATGCTGTCACCGTTGATGTCCTTAACACGGTATTTTCTCCTTTGTTATTTCATTGATGCCCATTATGGTAATTGTGTAGTCATTCATTTATACTCTGCTATTGTTATATTCTTCCCGGAAACAGGTTTTCTCTGCATTTGGTACTGTTCAGAAGATCGCTATATTTGAGAAGAATGGTCAAACCCAGGCATTAATTCAGTATCCTGGTATGTATGGATTATGGATGCTGTTCTTTGGTAGTTTAATGAACTACCCGTGTATACTTGGTCTAGGCTTTAAAGTTTATGGTGGCTTCTTTATTTTCTTCATCTCTTCTTTTACTGTTTCCTCACCCCAATAAGAATTGAGTTACTTGAGAGAAAACAAGAAAATAATGTGGAAATGAAAATAGGAAGGATAGAGATATGCAAAATTCGAGAATGAAATTCCTAAAGTTCAAAATGAAATGCTAAGAAGTAAGGACCCTGATACTGTCTTAACCCATGCCTATCGATGTGTTTTTTTTAATAAGGTATGCCTATTGATGTGTTAATAGGCCGTGTATTGCTAATACTATGGTTTGCTATGTATTAGTTATATACCTTATAATACTAAATAGGGTAAAAATCCTACCAAACATAGGATTAAATAATATCATGATCAATACATTATACATTTATTAGATTCTCTAATACAACCTTCCAAATCACCCCTAATTGATCTTAGTATTCAAAAATTAGCTGATTAAAGTTAATTCTGATACAAATATATTCAATTCAAGAACTTAGATGATCTCGATTTCGAAGAAATTAGAGATAAATAATTAATATAAAACTAATTACCTACTTTACTTTACTTTAATAAAAATCCAAAGATATCAAGTTAAGAATTAATCTTACATCCAAAAAAATGTAAATTCATAGTCACCTCACCACACACAAATGTGTAAAAAGATGAAACATCTCTCAAATAATATCCTCAAAAATATTAAAATCCACAACTTTATATAGTGGAATACTATTCAAAATAATATGAGATCTAAATTCTACTTTTATGAAAATAATAAATACTAAAACCTAACTAGAAAACTTTTGAACTGGGAAAGCACATAAAATAATGCCGAACTTCTTTCCTAACAAAATAAGGAAAAAGTTGCCAAACTTTTAAACATTTGGACGTGTCTTCTTCTCCATCCATTTTGGATGAGGATTTTAGCTCACTTTTGGGCAGAATTTTCAGCCCTATGTGGGCTTGGTTTTAATTTTTGGGGCTCATATGGCCCCTAATCTTCCTCGTCTTGGGCTTGGACTTGAATCATGGAATATGTGTAGCACTTGGCCCATTCTTCTTCGCAATTCTTGGACTCATTCTTGTGCTCTTCTTCCACAATAAACATCTTGATTTTCATTGACGTTCGTCAATCTTTAATGGAAGTATGCCACCATGGATGCTATCAAATCCTCTTTGACGATTGTGGCCATTGGTTTGGTCTTGAGAAATATGCGTGAGGGCAGTAAGGAGTTATACTTGAACAACTGGCTAGCTTCAGAAAATGATTCTATTAACATTCCCATATACAAATATACTGCCAAACCTTCATCATCCTGCATGGATGTACATGATCTATTTTGCATTAGAATCATTTATGTGAATACCCGTATTTTCAATCACCTCATGTTTAAGTAGATCAGGTTTCCTGCAGAATGCACAACAGCCAACTTATACTGAATATGATTTTGGATGTCAGGAATCAGGACACTCTAAAGCCTTAAAAATTAGCCAGAACTGCCAATAAATGGTCTCTATAAATGTGTTCAAGTATTTTCCAAGGAAATTCATGCATCGTTGTTTCGGTCTTCTAATGGATAATTTGATCCATGCACCCAAGGGTGTGGCACAACAGTCAATGTGGGTGAAAACTATGGGGGACCAAAGTTCAAATTATGATATAGACAAAAAGAAAATGCTTCAGTAGATAATTTATTCTCTTCTGAGTTATGCCTAAGCCTTGGTGGACAAAATTACTCAATAATTGTATTTTTGGCAGGTAATAGGTGCCTGCTTAAATAATCAGAACCCATGATTTTCGACACAGTATGGATATATATGTAAAAATCTACTAAAATATTAACATATATCAAACCTGAACCCATAACTTTAATAGTACAATGAGTTCAATGCAAGGTTGAACCTAGTAAGTGTAAATCTTGGATCGGCCTATATAAATAGTTGAGGTGCGCGAAAGCTGAACCAAATACTACTGCTATATAGTTCAATTTCAAAAAAATACTACTGTTATATAGTTTGAAAAAAAGAGTAGTGCACATTCTGCTATCTTACACTAGGCATTAACAGATGGGTTTGTAAACATATCATCCTGTTTATCATCTCCAAGTGCACATTCCACCATCTTTTTTCCTTTTTTTCCATGTCATCCTTTTCAATGAAGTTGAACCTATTGGAACATAAGGTGTTGATGGTTCAGTTTTACTGCAGATGTAACAATTGCAGCTGCTGCAAAGGACGCTTTAGAGGGACACTGCATATATGATGGAGGCTATTGTAAGCTTCATCTATCATACTCTCGTCATACTGATCTGAATGTACAGGTATAGATATGTGCTTTTGAGTTGGTTTCGAAGGGAAAAATGATGTCTAAATAAATAAAGAGTCGACACCATATTTTAAGATTCTATTACTGAAAGTATGCTTCTTGACACTTGTTCCTTCC
This sequence comes from Solanum etuberosum, assembly GCA_029582245.1. Taxonomy (NCBI): domain Eukaryota; kingdom Viridiplantae; phylum Streptophyta; class Magnoliopsida; order Solanales; family Solanaceae; genus Solanum; species Solanum etuberosum. The sequence continues at coordinate 38,473 of JAJONR010003160.1, read as the reverse complement.
TGCATCTTTTTCATTAGACCTCTTAGCTTGGATTAATTATTCAATTGTGTCAAAGCAGGCATACAGTGACAAAAGTAGAGACTATACAGTTCCAGAATCAAGTTTGCTTGCGATGCAACAAGCATCTGCAGTCCATGCCACACCAGCTATTTGGCATAATCCTCAGTCTGGTCCAGTACAGTCATCAGCTGGCTATGCCGCTACTGGTGCTGTTCCTGGCCAGGCACCACCTGCATGGAATCCAAATTTGCAGGGTGGAGGATCAACCTTTCCATCGGCTCCTACTGGATATCCTGGTCATTCATATGCTCCACCAGCTCCTGCTTATGCAACTGCAGTACATCCTCCTGGATCGTCACAGCAGACTAATCACATTGCTACTGGTAGTCGACCTTTTAGTGTAAGTCAGCCTTTTCATCCATCAACCATGCCGCCTGGAGGTGTTCCTCCTCCTGGGCATGCACCTTATCATGGTTAATAGGCTCTCTTGGGAACATCGAAGCTGTTATTAATTTACGCGGGTTTAGGTTCTTGTTCACTGTCGGCGTGGGCTTGTGATGTCAGCTGTATACCTTCACATTCTCTTCTTTTCTGAACTTTACTCCTAAATTTTAGTTTTTGGCCTTCTTGATGAATTGAACTAATGTTTGATCTGAGAGTGGAAAAGAATCATCTGTATAATGAGCTGTTTAGTAACAATGCTTTTTCTTATTGACATTAGTATTGTTTTTCTTATTATGCTAGTAAGATGGTCAAGTTATGCCGAGTTACAAATGATGAATTTATGTGTAAACAGCTGCTACCTGATTTACCCTCAAAGGATTTTTCAATATTATCACAACACCCTCCAAAATTGACACTAATGCTTCATTTGATTTGCAGTCTATCTCATTAATTAGAGATTACCTCTCCGATCCGTTATTACAATTATTTGTTTTACTGTGTTATTTGATCGTTTGATGTCTACTTAACATATAATAAGGACAAGTAGTCATGTCGATTCATATTATAGAAGAGTCCATGAAATTCTTAAAGCTGATAACGGAAAGAAAATGGAAAAGTGAGTCGTTTGTTTTCTTCATATGCTCGTACAATCATGCAGCATTGTCCGCATAATTTTTGTAATCGAGCCAACACTCGAAAAAGTAAATAAATGAACATTATTATTATATTTATACCAAATATTTTATTATATCTATATTTATAAGTGAAAAAAAATTAAAAATGAAATGATATCCCGTGATACATCATGTCAAACAGGACAATGGACATATTACATCTGAAGTGGACATCTCCCCCTAGTGGCACATGAGAGCTGAACTTGTGCTACCCAAAAAAGAACAAATTCTAAATTTTCACGTCTTATTTTGCTTCTCCATTTTGTTTACTATTTTACAATCTTCATTTGGAAAATCTACCCATAATCACACAAAAAAAAAAAAAAAAAAACCTTTTTTCATCATATGGCTTACATAAACTAACAACACATGAAACTGACCCATGGTTAAATTCCTCTATGATATATGTAGGTGTCATAAAAATCATGTGTTTGTGTTACTATCGTAGTCATGTCTGCTAACATCTTTAGTTAGTGTTGGACAAGTGAATCTATATTTTGATTTTTTCAACCATTGGATCAGTTGTCACATAAGACTCATTAACTCCTCATGTGCGTATGTAAACTATGTGGGGGAGTAGGCAGCTGTCTATCAATTTTAATACTAGTGAATATGGACCACACCCTTTTGTTTCAACAATGAATTAAATTTTATTTTTGCTAGTACAACTTGTTGATATAACTCTGCAACTACTTATACATGTCGTTGCTTCATCTACGTGCTGGTTGGTACCTTAACCATGTTCAGTATTTATGGTCCCTCTTTATCTTTTTTTTCATTCTTACACTATCGCTTTATCAGCCGACAATTTTCTCTTTCGGTTTTCATCTTCAAATACACATGCCAAATATCAAAATTCATTCCAAATTCTATTTACCGATCAAATTTTCAAAAAATATTGTTATCTATGAGAGATCAAGCAATGGATTAGCGGGAAAAAAAAATCATACACTTTCTGACCATCTCATCTAAAAACTTAATTGATTAGAGTGTTAAAGCTTATCTGAATTCAGTATTTATACTGCACCAATAAATGTGTTTGATAGAAGATTATTATCACTCAATCATGATTAATTAATACTATATATTCTTGCCTGGTGATAAGTTGATTACAATATGATTAATATATAGTATTGCTATATTTTAACATGGTCTAAGCGTAGCGTTAGAGAATTGAGCATAAATGGTAAAAAGGGGTTGGAATTCAGCGTGATATTAAATGGCATCATTAAATAGTTGTAATATATAATGGACTACAACTCTAAATTTTGGAGCCTTAAAAACTATCGTCAAACATATACAGGGAAGTTCTCAAGTATGGTAGTGAATTAAGAGCTACTTGCAGTAAAGAAGAGTGTGATATGACACTCTTAACTTCCTAAAATCACGTTTCTATTTTTATTTTTAGTGAACAAAACAGTTGTGAACATGATCAGATTCAAAATTTAAATTTTATGACTTAGCATGAATCCAATATGTTTTTCAGATCATATCATATACACGCACCATTTAACTTGGTCTCACCTACTTTTGAAATTATGGTGTGCATAAGTAGACACATATACTTATATGAAATTGAACAAGTCGATACATGCATCTTACATGACTATTCGTGTGAGATATACTCGTCTTACATGATAACTGATTTATATTATGCCATGTAGGCCGTGAGTGTTTATTTATTCAACTTTATACAAATTTAAGTGTCCACGTGTACACACCCACAGTTAGAAGACATAGATGTCAGCCGAGGCAAAGTTAAAAAACACGTTAAGTATTATGCCTATTTTTAAAGTTATACTCCTCGTCAAAAGTATTGGGTTCAAATTAACCCCACCCTAATACATTAGACCCCTCTGGTTGTGACGGATGAAATTATCCCTAAATTCTTGCCATTGCTACTTCTATTGTCATTAATGTTATTATAGAAATTAAGGATTAGTGGTGAATGATCATGTGATGAATGACTTTATGTCACTTTCTTTTGAAACCCCAGTGTGCACATCAAAAGGGCACAATCATGTGCCATTAATTTTTGTTTGAAATAATCCACTAATACTCTTAATTATGATTAGGATTTAAGCATTATCTTTTGTTGATCTACTACTTATTTTGATTAACATGCATGTTTAAAGTAAAATTGGTTCATCAACAAATAACTAATTGGGCTCTCGTGTGACAAAATAGAAAGTTATACTACTAAACTTTTACGAAATGCCAGATTTTGGACTTTGTAGACTCTTAAAATTCCAAATTAGTGTTTCCTAGTAGTAGTAAGTAGTAACAGCTTCATAGAACTGTTAACATTGAAGAATTCCAGAACAGAACAAATAAAAAGATAATAGCAAACAAAACAACAAAACGTGTGACAGGGTACCTTTGTCTAGTTCGATATGGTGAAAATTGCAACACTTTTCTTTCGAAGCGAATTCAAGATTTAGTGTCGGTAAATTCATTCATGTGATCTAATTATGTTTATCATATAATTTTTGAACTTTTTGAATATGTATATAATAACTTGTTCAGTTGAACCTACAAAATTCACTTTATATATGTCTCTACTTCGTAGTCAGAGGTAGAGCTAGAGTGTAAGTTGGGGGTTTAAATGAACCCATGAGATCTTGTATATGTATTAAGAAATCTACTTGAACTAGTTAAGATGTGTGTTTGGTTGGAAGAAAAATGTTTTTCATAGAAAATATTTTCTTGGAAAACAAGTGATGTATGTTCTTGTTTATTTTTAGTGTTTGAAAAGTAAGCAAAACAAGATTATTCCAAAATAATTTATGTGTAATCTAGCAAAACATGAATATGAGGATGAGATGGTGTGGGGAGTTGGGGTTCGAGAGTGGTGGGGGTGGGATGGTCAAGCGGTTGGGTCAGAGGTGTTGGATAGATGGGGAAGAGACAATTAACTTGGAGTGTCACCTATTCAACTTGTTTTCTCTACTTTTAATAAGGAAAGTCATTTTCCTTATTCTTAGAGAAAATGTTTTTAAAAATATTTTTGACCAACCAAACATGAAAACACATATATTATAAGAACCCATAAATTTCAAATTTTCGATTATATGGCATCTTTGGTGCATTGTGGACTAGGTGTTGGTGCAATTTGTTGCGGATAATGTGGCATAATTTTGTATAATCACACTAAATTTGCAAAGACTAAAATGACTCGATAAACATGGAGTAGTTTAATTTCACTAACAATATTTAAAGCAGTGATGTTATTTAGTCAACACATGGTCTGAGCTGGTTACCAATGTGTACATGGAAATTAAATTATAGTAGGAAACCTAAACGTCAAAATGCTTTTTGGGCTGTTATAGACTTTGATAAGATGTGTGGAGTCACTTTTATTACATCAAAATTGAAAAAATATAAACAGACGAAGCCTATATTGTCTTAGGTTTCTCATTTGTCTTGAAACTTTATGATATTTGATTGTCTGGAGAAAATCTTTTAATTTTATTTACTGAAAAATCCGTAATCAGTGCAAGACTTTCTGGGAAAATGATGGATAAGACCTCTAAATCTCTGAGTTAGATATGCCTGGTTTCTCATGTCTGAATTTTTAATATATTTTTTTTCAAAAAAAAAAAATATTTTCTTGGTCAACAATATTCACTTAACCCAACCACCTCACATACATAATAGTGGACACCGGATGGAAAATAAAAAAAATAAAATAACTTCAATAACTTACAGAATGTGTACATGAATTTTCCATTTAGAATTACGAGTATTTTGAAAGTACAATCTTGTACTCTATCGCCATTTGAAAATTTATTGGAAATTAATAATAGTACTTAATAATCAAGGTAAAATAGATATAAATGATAAATTATATATCTCTGGATCTATTTTTGAATATTTTAATTGCCTTCAGATTTCAACCTTGAGGAGATAATGAGAGTATCCAATTCTGGCATTAGTGGAAGGATTGCAGTTACGTGTGTATCTTGATATTAATTATACCAAACAAATATAGATACATATCGTGTGAAATTCAATCAAAAGAAATGAGGAATAATCTGTTATCCACAAATTCAAGACGTAGTTCTTCGAGTAGCTCCTCTATTTTTTCTCCTCCTTCTTGATAATAATGGAATCATATTTAATTTTTTTAACAATGAAATCGACAAATCAAGCTCCTAACAATATAGTACATAACATGTTTCTTTTTTCAAATAACAATAGCGTTTGAATTTGCTTACAACTATTTCATCAGGCATAATTAATATCAAATATTCAGTCTACCAAAACTCAAGCAAATGAATATATAATGTTGTATCTTTATTAAAATTTGAACTCTTATATATTACTATGATTTTTACCTGTATTATTGATCGTTAAGCTACACCGTTGAGTGCAAGAATGTGATAACACTGAAACGTACAGGAAGAGCGTTGTGGATACAAATGTTGAGACAGGATTAACGAATCTGATGAAGTAGATAACATTTGATGGTTCCCAGTTGTTTTCCATTTTTCTTTAAAAAATAATCATAATAATGTATTAAATTAGCCATACATAATTTCACCAATCACATGAATTGTACTACTCTGCTATCGACCCTACACATACTGGATTCAATTTTGCAATGGAATTCCAGAATAGGACTGCTTCAATACCACGCGGCTTCTTCCCAGAGAAAACAAAACCTCATTACTCCCTCCGTCCCTCTGTCTCAATTTAATTGACACAGTTCGAAAATCAAGAGTCAAACTTTATATAATCTTTAAGTTTATTTTGAAAAATAACTTACATGTTTAGAAACTACATAAAAAGTATTAAAAAAAATTAAAAATTACAGTATTTAGAGGTCATACAAATAAAATTGTGTTCAAAGAATTTTTTATTCAACTCTCAAATTCAAATTATGTCATGTAAATTATGTCTAGAGGGAATAGTAACTTTTCCAACTACTCAGGCAATTGCTTTAATTCTACCAAAATAAATTATGATGAAAAAAAAAACATTTTTATGTGAATATGCTAAAAATTATATGTAGAGAGAGGATGGTCCCAGGCAACAGTTAAAGAAACTTTTATCAGTTGGTCAGCTTAATTTAATATTGGACCTTTTATTTGAACGCCCAAACCACCCTTTTAGCTCCTCTATTTATTCTCCACGATTGCAGATATCTTCATTTCCTAACTATACTCTCGTTACTCTTGTGAGTCATTTTCCTTCTTCTTAATTGGTTTATTTCTCTTCAATTTTTCTAGTAGGTTAGTACACTAATTTCATTACCACTAAACTTTAATTCCCTCCTCTGCAGGTTTAAAAATGGCTCTTTTAGCTCTCCTTTTAATGGGAATTTCCCTCATGTTTCAATTAGCCCATGGCTCTGGCGGTTGGATCAATGCTCATGCCACTTTTTACGGTGGAGGAGATGCTTCTGGAACTATGGGTACGATAATTTTTCACTTCATGTACAAACACTTTATTCCGTGAAGGGTAAAAAATTAGGTGTCTATACTGAAATTGTGTGTGGATTTTGACAGGTGGTGCTTGTGGTTACGGAAATTTATACAGCACTGGATACGGAACGAACACTGCTGCGTTGAGCACTGCTCTGTTCAACAACGGGTTGAGCTGTGGAGCGTGTTTTCAGCTAATGTGTGTGAATGCGGGGCAGTACTGCCTGCCGGGCATAATTACTGTGACAGCCACAAATTTCTGTCCACCAGGAGGGTGGTGTGATCCTCCACGCCCTCATTTTGATCTCTCTCAGCCTATCTTCTTGCGCATTGCTCAATATAGAGCTGGCATCGTTCCTGTTGCCTACAGAAGGTAATTTACCCTTTTCTTTATATTTTGGACCCTTATCATTACCAAATTGCCTCATATTTGCACTTTCTTCCTTTAAAAAGTCCAATTATCCATCTAGTTTTTTCTATGGTAATATTACTCTCTCTTATACTAGGTTAAGATCAAGAACAAATACCTAACAGTTTACAAGGGTATGGATGACATCAAAGAATAAAATTAAGATATTTCCTACCATAAATACTAATTTTTAGTTTAAATTTCTTTACTTGCTTAAAATATGTACCGAACCAAATTAAGATACATAAAGTGAAACTGAGCAAGAGTATGTTTTACCATTTTCACATAGACCGAAAAGTGTGGTTGTTTATGGTACATGTGGTAACAATTATAACTAAATTATCTTGGATATGTTATTGTTTTACAGGGTACCCTGCAGAAGAAGTGGAGGAATTAGATTTACAATCAATGGTCACTCTTATTTCAACTTGGTTCTTGTAACAAATGTTGGAGGTGCAGGAGATGTACACTCAGTATACATCAAGGGTTCAAGAACTCAATGGCAACCAATGTCGAGAAATTGGGGCCAAAATTGGCAGAATAACGCTTACCTTAACGGCCAAAGCTTGTCCTTTAAGGTCACCACAGGCGATGGTCGCACTGTTGTTTCATATAATGCAGCTCCTAGTTCTTGGTCTTTTGGTCAGACATTTTCTGGAGGACAATTCCGTTAGAACGCAAAATATTTTGCGAAAAAAATCAGAATTTTCAAGTATACTACTTACTATAATATTATTCTAAGAGTTTGAGGGTTTTACTCACCAAAATATTTGGGAAAAGCGCAGTTTGGCACTTTTTGTCCATTGTAAAATTGGTCATTCAATTGTGGAAGTAAAAAGAATTGATTCGGCCTACTCTCTTTTTTTCGGGTGGTTATTAACGTTTAGGGGGCGGCAGTTGTGAGCTTTTACTGCTCAATTTAATAGCATTACAATATTGTGTGCGTAGAAGAAAAATATCTACTTTTTTTTTTTTTTTTTTACTGTAAAAGAGCTAAGCACTAATTAATTATGCTGAGTATGTATGTACCAATTGTCACTAGCTATTTGTTTGTAAGAAAATGTTACTATAATAATAAAAGGAAACTCCAAGTTGTGCTCGGTGCAATGTCTTATAAAGGGCATTCTCTACCTTACCATTTCTTAATGATGTCTTCTTCTTCTTCTTCTTCTAAGTAGGAGAGTTTTACTATAATAATAATGCGTCAATCTCAAACAAGTTGAAGTTAGATATATAGATTTTTGACATTCCTTTCTTTTTCGGGTGAGGGTGAGAAAGGCAGAGGAAGTTGAAACGGAAGAAACACATTAATAATTATGTCCCTCTAACTTATTTAAGTAGAACGAATTGGGCACTGTCGAACTTACGCTATCATAATAACGATTTAAAACTTCACCTACTAGAAATTATTTTTTCACGTTATTCCTAAAACAAAATATAGACATCTATACAAGGGGAAGTTGGATGAATTCATTGGTCTTTCACCATTAAAAGATGTAGTGGATTCACAAACTTACATAAAAGAAAAAAGAGGCAGCAATAATATTCTTATAAGATTCTGAAAGATAAAGAAATAGATCTTAAATCTAAGTAAACACTAAAGTTTAATCCATGAAAAATAATTTTTTCAAAACTATATAAGAAAACCAAATTATGCTTAGCGTACCGATGTGAAATTCAACCGACTCTTTTAATCAAAGTATATTGAAATTGAACTCTACCGAAAATCTTTTTAGTGAGACAACAACCAACAAAGTTAACTAATATGTATAAGATTTCATACATTTAACACTTTTAAATTCTTAAATAAATAATCCATTTTAATTTAACTAATTATTTATGTAATATTTTATATGTTTATATAATAATATAATATATATCAACAAAACATTTCCAATGATGAATCTAGTGATGGCATGACAAAATATATCACCTCTTCAAAATATTGAAAAAAGGGATATATAGAGTTCTCACTTTTGGCCCACTACCTTTAACATTTTATCAATTATCCTAATTTTATGATGGAAACTTTAATAAATTTATTATTTATTTATATTAAAAAAATAACTTATTAGTATCATTGATATTATTGTGCATGTTTTTCCTAAAATATGGTAATAAAATGCAACTGAAATGAACCTTTTAAAAATAAAATAAAAGCAGTTGACATGTACAAATGATAGACGTGAAAAGTTGAAAGAATACCACTATTTCTTTTAATTACTTTAATACAATTTATGTCCAACTATAATTATGTATTGATATAATGTATTAGAGGAGTTCAGATTTTATAGATTTTAGCTGATATATTCTTATAACAGTTTATTAGAGAGAAATCAGTATATATATATTGAAAATAAGCACGTTGTGCTGGCCAATATTACTATTTATCTATTTTCTCCTAATTTATAAAAAAAAATTCCTCATTAAAAAATTTCTATTAAAAAACACTCTATTTCCTATTATTAGCATTTATTGCATTTATATAAAATAACTTTGCCTTCCTAATGTACAGTTAAGTAATTTCTCCAATTTGCTATTACTCCCTTCTCCCGAAAATCAAGAGACAATTTATTTTTTGTGTTTATTTTACCTTTGCTATTAAATACTACTCCCTTTGTTCCAATTTATGTGACTTACTTTCCTTTTTAGTCAGTCCCCAAAAAAATGACACACTTCTATATTAAGTAACAATTTAACTATAAAATGTCTATTTTATCCTGAAATGATTTACAGCCACACAAATTTCTATCATTCATTTTGGCTGTGTCGAGTCAAACTACCTCACATAAAATGAGACGGAGGGAGTATTTATCATCTAACACATTTCTCAAAACATTAAATTTAATAAAGTCAAAGGATAAAATAGTAATATTACCCCTATTTTTTATTGTTTCTTAAAGAATGTGTCAAGTCAATAGTGGATAACTATGGTTGGACAAAGGTAATATATTACAAAATAAATGGATTTAACTATATATTTAAAATCAAATTACCAGTAACACGAACGTTAGCATTACTTACGACAATTCATTTTTTTTTATAACATTAATGATTATATTTAATTTCTAATAGCTATTTAAACTCTGTTAATCCTCAATATTTTCCTAAGCACATTCTCCCTACAACTAATTAAATTCCTTCTATTTATTATTGCTTTGAGAAACGAGAGGTTATTCCTTTACGCAGTGGCGAAACTAGAAATTTTATGAAGGGTGTCCAAGTATTACATAAGTAATTTTTTTTGATGAATGGATGCATTGAAAAGATTAAAACTGAATTACGTAATATTAATATTACTTTTTTTTACGAATAAATGTTCCAAAATTTTAAAAATCAAACAACATAATATTTAGCTTTAATATTTATGTTTAATTTAATATAAAGTGAACGAACAAAGCAAAAAAAAAAGGAGGGGGAGGGTGGGGGGGGATTAAGCTTTAAATGAAATCATTTTTATGTTTCAAGCTTTCACTAATCTATGGTGATGACAACAATAACGAGACATGAATAATGAAAGTAGAATCAAACGAGGTGTTCTTTTGTTCGCTTTTAGCAGCTTTATAGAAATAGTTTAGAATTTGTTTATTAACTTTAAATTAAATAATTACATTTAAGTTTTATTTCAAATTTTAATGAAAAGAAATAAAAGTCAAATTCATTGAAAATTCAATTAGCTACTAAACATAGATTTCTAATTAAGAATGTAATTTAACTAGCTTAGACAATTAAAGAAACAAGTTAAAAACCTTAGAGTAATAATAAAATAGGAGTGTTATATTAAAATGATTATAAACGCAGCTGTGGGGATTCGAACCCACGCCTACAGTGTAAGCAGGAGAGCCTCACACAACTGGACCGCAGCGTCTTGATGTGTTCAGGGTGTCCAACGTATTAAATTTAACCGTTACAAGTAGCATTTTACATATATATATACGGTATAATTTTCGGTGAGGGATGTCCAATTGAACACCCTCGGGGCACTGTAGCTCCACCACTGCCTTAAGGCTTAAAAAGTACATAATTATTCTTTATCCCATTAATAACTTTCCTATTCTCTGTGATTTTTTTTATTATTTTTTTTTAGACTACCTCTAACTATAGATGTCAAAATTGTGGAGTGATATTCGGCTGAAAGTATATATTTATATTACGTTATTACTTTGTATTCTATGCATAATTGTATTGTTACATCATTTTTTTTAGTGTTTTGAGCTTATTATGAATTTTATGTGCGCATAAAATATAGCGAATGAACATGATTGAAAAAGAGGTGATTTTGGTTCCTTCTGAAGCAAAGGAACGAAGATTGAAGGATGACTAGGTCCCCATCTCGCGAGACACACATGTGAAAAAAACAAGAAATTTTAAAATTAATCGGGCTCACCACTAGTGTTTCCCAAGTATAAGCCAAGAAAAATTATGTCAATGAATTTGGATCAATTATTTGATTCCTAATGAAGAAAGAACATATGTCTAGAAAAAATTGATCCATTTTTTATTTAGTGTATGCATCAATTATTTGTTAATATATATGTCTTCCAACTAATTATTGTCTCCTTGTGAATTATCATTATTTTATTTATTTTAAAATTTTCATCATTGAAATGGTCTAATTTTTCATTCTTCATATAATAGAACTTTGTTTCATTGAGAAATGCGTATTTTTACAAATTACTCTTAGAATGTCCAAAAAATTTCTTCTAAGAATTGAATTAATTAAATTGTTCCAATTCATGTAAAAGTTGAAATAGTATGAGAATTTTAAAAATGTGATTTTAAGAAAAGTTAAGAGGAAAGAGGCAAGAAAATTTTGAAAGCAATTAGATAAAAGACATATTACTTTTGGCTAAGAAATTTCTTGCTCAACAAATTAAGACTAAAATTTCATGATGTGGATCTTCATCAACATATTTTAAACTTTTACAGAGATAAATATTTCATATTTTGAAAATTTTACAAAGTTAGATTTAATTTTTTCCCCTTTCTATACATAAAGTGATAGTTTTTTTTTTATAAGATATGGGCTATATTAACAAATATTTCTTTAATGTTAGAATATTTACTTTAAATTTTTTAGAGAACTTTGTAATTGACAAATAGATTTTTAAAAATCTAAGCTTTCAACTTAACTAATTATGAAATAGGTGATATGCAAAGTTTTGGAACTAATTTGAGAAATTATTTAAATTTGTATGCATACATGAAGATTTCATCCATTAATTCATTATATGTTGGCTAAATTTATAACGAGATCATATTCCTATTTATATAATTTGTCACTTTTTGGATATTTTTCTCTGTTTTAATATTGTTTCTTTTTTAAAAGTCAAGTGAGAAGAATTTTGATCCAAATTTAATTTTTTTCATATATATATTGATAAATAATACATGAGTTTTTATACAGTTTTTGAATATCTAAACTTTAATTTTAAAATATCAAATTAATTTAATATTATTTAACTTTGAAAAATAAGCAAATTGACTCTCGAAAAGTGATAACTATTTTAAAAGGCAGAAAGTATATTAAAAAAATTAAGTTCTAATTACAACTCCAAAATAAATAAGGAAAAAATCACCGTTTTAAAAAATAGAGTTTATCGCTGATCCATAATAAATAAGTTTAGAGAAAGACATTGTTAGTTGACTTAATTTTAGCCATAGGATAATAACTAAGAAAAAGGGTTATAAATACTTATAATTAAATAAAAGAAGAATGTTGTTTCAAGTTTTTAATCTTATAATCAAAAGAATGTATAGTAGATACCTTTTAACTGTCAAGTTGCAATCCCATTGAATTATAATGTTTCTACCTATATATCTTTTTTTCCTTTATATGTTTAGTTTCTTTTCTTTTTATTGTTTTATTCTTAGGGTGTGTTTGGTGTGGAAGAAAACATTTTCCAATTTTCTCATGTTTGATTGGCTTAAATGTTTTGAAAATGTTTTTCAAATCAACTCATTTTCCTTAAATTTAAGAAAAATGACTTTCCTTCCAAAATTAAGGAAAACATTTTCCAAAATTCTACTTGATCCTTTAAATTTTTTTTCTTACCCTATCCATATCCCGTAGCCGACCTTCTCCATTCAAAAGAAAAATTAATTTTTAAATTTTCTTATTTTTTAAATTACAATGAATTGAGGTTAAACCCGGTACCAAACCAACCCCCCTCCCCCACCCTCAAACATAAAAAATAAAAATTTAAATATTATTTTTGAATCTACCACCCATACTCCTTACCCCCACCCCCCCACCCCCCAAAAAAAAAAAAATTGAAAAATATTTCAAATTTATTTTTTTAATTTTTTTTTACGCCACTCCCCCCCCCCCTTACCTAAGGCAACCCCACCAGGCCACCCGCCATCCCCGTCAATTTTTTTTATTTTTTTTTAAATGAAAAATATTTCAAATTTAAAAAAATTTCTTCTTTTACGCCACCCCCAGCCCTCCCTCCTACCACCACCCCCCAGGCCCTCCCGTCAATTTTTTTAAATTTTTTTTTTAGAAAATATTTCAAATTTAAAAAAAAATCATTTTTACGCCATCCCCTACCCCTCCCCCCACCACCCCACCCGGGTCATTCCCGTCAAAAAAAATTCTTATAAAAAAATATCATTTTTTATGCCCCCACCCCCCTTAACCCGTCAATTTTTTATTTTAAAAAAAATTATTTTTGAAAAACAATTTCCTGGGTCAGGTCCTGGGTCAAATCTTAGGGTTGGATTTTGGAACGGTCATCAGGGTCTTGTCCTAGTTAGGGTGTCGAGGTCGGGTCCTAGATCAATTATCGGATTGATTTTCGGATCATAAATTATTTTCCTAAAGAGTATTTTTTAGTCTCACTCAAGTCAAAAATAAAAGACATTTTCTGAAAAATATTTTTCATTCACTAAACAAACATTATAAAATATTTTCCACTAGTCAACCAAACATGAGAAAATAAGTTAGAAATCCACTTGTTTTCCAAGATAACATTTTCCATGGAAAACATTTTCCGTACCAAGCACACAGAAATTTCTGGAAAACAAATATTATGTACCATCTAATGAAAGCAACAAACCTACTACTTTAACAAAACAAAAAAACAAAAAAACCTACTACTATTAGAATCACATACACAAATTCGTATTTAAAAATGAAAATCTTTTTATATATTTTCATTTTTTAAAGAAGATATAATAATAAGAAGAATAACGTTCATCTAACTTATCATATTTGTTTGAAAAAAATTTATGCACAAGGATTTCATGAATATTTATAATTGTTTTTTTATGCATAAACATGAAGAGTTTTATCATATTTGTTTGAAAAAAATTTATATTTCCTAGTAACATTATTAATTGACAACATTATTGCTGATGGTTATAAGTTTGAGATACACGATAAAATGTGGAAGGAGTGACGAGGAAATTTTGGAGAATGCGAGATTTTTACAAATTCATGATTTTACAAGGAGACATGATTTTCTTGATAATACTTTCATTTCTTAAATCAATATCTTATTCAGAGGATTGTGGTGAGAATGAGAAATTATTAATGAAACTTTGACAAAAGAAAACTTAGGTTTACTTTTTTTCAAGAAAAAAGAAACTCATCTTATAGATTCAGAATAAAAAGTTTGAAATAACTATATACATCAATCTGAAGCTGCAGTTAATAAAACCACTCCAATCCAAACTTAAATGGATTGATTTTAAATATTAGTTTCTTGAATCCGAAAACTAAAATCTAAAAATCACATAAATAGACAACATGATAAGTTATAATCTTAGTTTTCAAAATTAGAGTATTGGAAATAAATTTGTCTAAAATTAATATAGACATGTGTTGTTAAGAATAAAATATTAAAATTCAATGAAGAAATCTATGAGTCTTGCAAAATAAGCCAATCAATTTAAGATCCGATTATGGTTGTTTCTTCCCTGTTTTATTTTGGATCCAAGCTTCTTCCATGTTATTATTGCTAACTTTTATCCTTCATCCACTACAGTTCTTCTCAAGAATATCTAAGACGATACTATATACGTGGAGCAAAAATGATGATCATCGAAAGCAAGAGTAAATCGATCAAATTAAAGAATGTTACAAAATGTTTGTGTTCATCCAATTTTTTCTTACAAAAAAAATATTACAACATCTTGACAAATTCCTGGAAATCGATTCTTCCATCACCATTTTCATCGAAGGCCATAATCATCTTGTTGCAATTATCCAAGTCTGCAACTCCGTTTAATCCCAGAGCACACAGAACTCTCTGCAAATCCCTTTCATCGATAAATCCATCTTTGTTCTCATCAAATACATCAAAAGCTTCCCTTACTTCTTGCTCTTCAGCTTCTAATTCCTCTCCGAAAAGTTCAAAAATGTCATTAGAATCCAACCTCTCCTGAATCTTCACACCTTCAGGATGAACAAAAATACCTAAATTAGCCGTAACCATTTCCACCTCTTCCCTGTTTAAGCTTCCATCAACTAATTTCTCGCTAATAGATTTCAGTTTTTTGGGAGTCTTTTGTTTTTCACACACTCCGGATTCAGCAAAGGACAAAAAGGTAAAAAGTCTTCGTGCACAATCAAAGATTATATACAGAAAGAAGAATCCCACCGCGCCATGAATTAGCAGGGGAACTGGAATAGTAGTTACAGGGAATTTCTTGAATGGAAAGCGATTCAAATAACTAGAAGCTGCCATATTAATATTTGTATTCTTGATTGCGATGGCGAAGAAGAGAAATGTCTCTTTGTTGTTGTAGTAGTAAAAGGCGGGCGATATTCTTGCATGCAGAAAAAAACAGAGTTATTTGTTTTGGTTTTGATGAGAATCATGAAAGGTATTAGGGAAATATATATATATATATAAGAGTTGAAAGTTTGAAGATGGAGGAAAGTGCTTAGTAGGTGCAGTTGAGGAGTTCGTGTGAAAAGGTGACCAAATTCATTAAAAATTGGTCTTGCACTGAATGGAAGTTTCTTCAATTCCTAATTTGTTGTCATTTGCTTCTTGTTGGAAATATGGTGGGGCAGGCTGGCCTGTTCTAGTTTTTTGTTTTGCTGTCAGTTTCTGATTGCTTGTTCCCCAAATTAACTGACCCAGACCTTATTTAGTTGACCGTTATATAAGAAGGAAGATACCTTGGAGATTTTTATATTCCTTGTGTAAATTTGTTGGAAAATTACACTAGTCATTCACGCTTGTCGCATATTCGTTAATATTTAAACAACCTCTTGTTATATAATTATTCGCTAAAACAATTGGTAACATCCAATCTAGCAAAGAAGAAGAAATCTTTTGGCTCAATTCTTGTTCCCGTCAACTTAACTCTTTATTAACTTACTATTTCCTCCGTTCGTAACATGCTCCTATAAGAGTTTGAGAATATTTGCTATGTCATATTGCATATCGAGAATATATCTAAGTATAGTTAATCAAATAAAGCTTGTTTTTAAGGCTATTAATAGTTCGGAGACGAAGCTAATAATTTGCGTCAAATTTATGGGTGTTTCCAATACTTCTCTCAAATAATAAATTAAATTTATATTTTATCATAATACATACTCATATTAATTGGTGTATAATTTTTAATGGACTTAAAAAATGATTTAGAATAAGTAATTAATACTAATGATAAAATAAGAAAAAATATTTTTATTTCTCTGAATATAATAAAGTGGATAAATAAAAATGAGAATTTATGTATAGTGAACGAGTAAACTTTATACAAGAGAGGAAAAATTATGTTTAATTAACTATTTTTCTTTTGGTAAAAGGTTGACTGAAAGTTCTTAGCAGCAAGCACTAAGCACTAATATGTGAATTCATTACATTTTCCATGCTATCGCTTTCTTAATATACACAAACAATTTAATACATCAGTTCAATCTAACTTCTATATGAAGGACTTCCAAACTTGACCAATTGGTTAATAGTGAAATGCACGAAAACAATTATATTGTAAAAGTGATATGTTACTTTTCAAAAAAAAAAAATGAAGATTAATAGTACTCCCTTCAAAATTTTCCATTCTTTTCTTAAAGTAAAAGGAGCGGCAAGTCTAATTTTCTTATATTCTTTTTATGAACCTTTTGTCTTTATTAATCTTTTCTTAATGAGGGAATAGCCAAGTTTGCCGCCATAAACACCATGACATTGAAATCCATGACTTCTCATATTATATTATTAGAGAAAAGATATAAAGTCATCACTGAAGTTGTTCCGTGTTTACATAAATACGCCTTAACTTTGGAAATGTCCTATCATCCCCACAAAACTTTTTAATATCTTTGTAAATGGGCCATTTTGACCCATTTCTTCGTCTGGGTTGTTACCACGCACATGAGGCGCGTGATCCAGTGTTTTCACTGCCTTTAACCAGTTTAAAAGTGTCACGTGTCGCTTTATTTCTTTATTATTAATTATTTAATTAATTTACATCATGTTCCCCAAATTTAAACTCAAAAGAGCTGTTGGTAGCCCTAAATTCACGATTTCATCTTTTTTTTTCAAAGCAAGATTAACGTTGGTACTCTCTCTTTGACGAATTCATCATCTTCTCAAGCGCAATAAGGTAGGAATTCGTTTTATCTTTTAATTTCCAGTAGAAAGCGTTAATTTAAAGTTTTTTATGGTTTAATTTCTTTTTAATTTTGTGATTAGGTTTTGACCGAAAATGTCAAATGCAATGTTCAATTCCTTGTCCCTCCAAGAATCTTCACCAAGAAACATCAACAACGAGATTATTAACACCAAGAGAAAACGAGAAGATTTTCTATATTTTGTGATTTTAGGGAAAGTTGAGAAATAACAAAAGAAAAGAGAAGACTTTTCTTGAAAAGAATAGGGTCGGGTCGGGTTGAACGAATATTACAGGAGTGAACATCACACTCGACAATACAGACGAGGGAATGGGTCAAAATGACCCATTTACAAAGATATTAAAAAGTTTTATGGTGTGATAGGACACTTCCAAAGTTAAGATGTCTTTATGCAAATACGGGACAACTTTAATGGTGACTTTATATCTTTTCTCTATATTATTATCCTAAACAAGTCAAAAAGAGAGTACTAATTTCTGCCAAACAGTAGATCTATTATTTACCTTTAATCAATAAATCAATCCCACTTGGTTTCCTAGTAAACATTTTTCATTAAAATTTTCCTTTCATATCGAACACACCTTTACAAGATGAGATACAATATTTACTCTTTACATGTGATCTTTTTTTCTTATAATAGTATGCACTAGTTACACTTTCCGGTTTTGTAATTATACAATATCTCGAAATTTTATATGTAAAATTTGAAACTCCATGATATGATTA
This sequence comes from Solanum etuberosum, assembly GCA_029582245.1. Taxonomy (NCBI): domain Eukaryota; kingdom Viridiplantae; phylum Streptophyta; class Magnoliopsida; order Solanales; family Solanaceae; genus Solanum; species Solanum etuberosum. The sequence goes on along the minus strand of JAJONR010003160.1, from coordinate 20,200 downwards.
TTTTAATTACAAAACTAAAAAGTGATTATTTGCGAACTTTTCCATTTTACCTAGACATTCAGAATCGAAATTGTTGAGAAAGTTAGAAGAAGGCTATAAATCCATATTGTTTACTTTTATGACACCCTTTAAAGTTCAAACGTATTACTTACTTACTATATTAGAGTTCATATTTTCATTGAAGACTGGAACAGCATAACATAGAACAAACTTGAAGTGTTTGGTGGTTCAACTACTATGTTGAAAATTTTCAACATTAAATTTAAAATCTATTTTGCCGTGTTGACATTTTCATTGTGTAATATTCTGCTTTTCCATTGGTTCATTCAATTTCTGCAGCTCTATTTTAATATCCTTTCACATATGTATTAAAGAAGAATCATTGTAAATTCTCTTAGGCGGCAAATGTTGTTCTAATACAAAATTTCATCTTCCCAATTGAATTAAAATAAAGATAATACTCTATACGTTCACTTTTACTTGTTACATTTGAAATTGACACCCACATTAAAGAAAAAAAACGATAAGTGATGTGACTATCTTATCACACAACCCTTAATAATTGATGTTTGGTATCCTCAAAGTGGAACTTCCCTTTTGTGAATTCAAATTTTAGTGGAATCCAAACGGGTACCAAATACAAAAATAATTTTTTTTACTATATTTAACAATTGATAATTCTTAAGAGTTGCATCATGGTATTCTATTAGTTTAGTACCAATTATTTATTTGTGTGTACAAAGAAAGGGGAACACAAGAAATAAAACAGTAAACTGAAAATGAACCATATTAAAAACAAAGGCCTATAACATATTTAAAGCCCAATTAGAAAAACCACATTTTTAGAGTTAGCAAAATAAAAGGAAGAATGAGTTCAATGTTGAGGAGGTGTTTCTGGTGTAGGAGAAGAAGGAACAGGAACAGGAACACCACCATGAGAATTGAAGTTTGGCCCAGCATCGATATAGTCCAGCTCATAAGTTTCTCTTGGTTTTTCCTGTTATGTCAAAAACCCAAACAAAACTAAATGCTCTTCTTTTAGACCCAAACAATGAAGGAGAAACTAAAATAGTCACATAAAAACAATATACTATGTCCTTCAACATTTTTGGTTTCCCTAAAATAATAATGTTAAAAACTAACTGCAACAACATTTTTTTCTAACGATGCAAGTTTCCATTTACAACGCTATTTCTTTCTTGATTGATGCACATTTTATTTCTCCTGGCCCTCTTCATTTCTTAGTAGTCATTTACATTATATCCCACTTGAAAACAATAATCATTTTTTTCTTAAAAGACAATAACAAAATAGCCTTAGAGCCCGTTTGACATTGTTGTTGGGAAGCCAGAAACATTTATTTTGAGAAAAAAACATTTTTGTTGAAAAATTATGTGTTTGGCAAATCAATAAAAGTGCTTTTAAATGGAAGCAGAAACCGTTTTTCTGCTGTTGGAAAGAAGCTAAAAATTACTGCTTTTAAAAAAAAGTAGAATCAGAAACAAAAAATTATTTTTCTCAAACACTAAAATATTTTTTTCATATATACATATTTACCAATATATTTCTTAATTAATTAATTTAGCATATTTCATAAGTTAGGTTAAATTTCATTTAAGAATTTTATAATTTATTTTACGTTTATATATTATTACTTTATATATAATATATTATTTTACATGTTATTTTAAAAATTTAGAAAAAGGTAACAACAATATTTTTATAAGATTAGAAAAAAGAAAAAAATTAACAAGTAAAGATTTGAGTCTCCCAAAAAGGTATAATATTGATTGAAAATTTAAACATGTACATTTTAATTTGATAAAAATAAAAAATTAATTAACTTTTTATAAAAGATATTTAAAATAGTTTCTCTCTATAAAATAATTTAACATTAATAATTGTCCTTTTTTTAAAAAATTTGACTCTCAAAAACAGTTTTAAAAAAGATAAGCCAGCCAAACACAATTTGCTGATAAAAAATATTTTTCAAATTAATTAGCCAAACACAAATTGTTTTTTTCTTTTTTTCTTTTTTTCTTTTTTCAGAAGCATTTTTCTAAAAAGTTGTTTTTATAAGCAACCAAACAGACTCTTACGAAACCTTAGAAAAGCAACCATAATGGGGCCAAAACATCTTGCCTTAAATGTAGTGATTTCTCGTGGAAGCAGTTCAAGTTGAAAAACTCAGGAATATGCCTTCTAAACAAAGGGTCCAATGTATTTTAATATCGTTCGGTCCTGTTAAGAACTTTTAGCAAAGCTAAGGGATTAAAAATGGTCAAGTTATATTTGAAGGATCAAAATCAACATACGTATTCAAATGTTACAATAGTCAATTTTTCAGGGACTAAAGATGCAAGTTTAAATTAGAAGAAAAAGAAACCGACCTGGTGTGAAACTCCATGGGAAAAAGAACCGATCATTTTTCTGGCGGTTCCTACACCTACACAATTCACAATTCATGAGTAATTAAAATGAAAAAGAGCCCAATAATGAAGAAAAAAAGCACTACAGTCTAAAAAATGACCATGAGAAACAGAGAAGAAAAGCATGACAAAAACAGCCACAACGAAAATAGAACGCCCCATTGATAGATAGATAGATTTCTATGAGTCTCTGAACCTTTAAGAAGGTTTTTTTTTTTTGGGCTATTAGTAAAGGTGGGCAGCTGGCGTAAATTAGAGAACCTAGAAATCTACGAAATTACTATATATTCACTTTGGAGACGTTCTCAGATCCGATATTGACGTGTATAAATCATAAATTTATATTTTAGTATCATATATTTTTACAATACTATATTTTTGATAGTTATGTTTTGTCTTTCGACATAAATAAAAATTAAAGTCAAGTAGAGTATAATTTGGCGATATTTATGTCACGCAAATAAATAAGAATATTTTCATTGAACGAGCAACAGAAAAAAGAAATTATCAATTCATTTGATAGGAATTCGTGCAAAAACTTCAAATATTTATTACTCCAAGTCTCAAGCACATTTTTAGTGATGAAGGGGGATTTTTTTTTGGGGGGATCACGTTTATTACTCCTTTTACTAAGCCCTTCTAAATTTTGATAAGTGGATTTTATTTTCATTTTTATTATGGTGTGACATTAATTAACTTTAACTTATTTTAAGGGATCACTATTAATACCATATTTGTATTTTGATGCGTGCATATTAAAATAGTACTATGTTCCTTGAACATGCAACATAAAGTTTATGAGATATTGTATCTATTCGATCAAGGTTGTTCAAAATAAAAAAAAATTAAGAAAAAGTCAACACTTCGAAAAGTCATCATAGTTTTTGGTGGATCAAAACAAAAAAATATACTAACAAATAAAACGATGAGGAACTATCTGGACTTGTCTAGTGTATATATTTTTCTTTATTTTTATTTGTTCAATATTGATTTCACACTCTCTTTAAAAAAATAATAATAGAAGGACAATTTTATTATATTATTCTTTAAATATAATAAATTCAATACTTTGAGAAATTACTATAGTTAATAATAAAGATAAAGTAGGAACTAAACAATGTATTATTTATTAATTTTTCAAAAAGGACAAATAAAAATAAATATTTATTTTTAGTATATTAAACGAGTAAAAGTGAAAAAAGAAAGTACATGCGGCTATTTTCTGACATTAAAAATTCAGTTAGTTAAACTTGTCAAAGATTGTTTAATGTGATTAAATTTTTTTTATTGCAAAGTCTAAACTCATCAAGACCTTAGAAATTGATTCATCACATGCAATGAAACATTAAAAACCATTAATTGAATTTTAGAGGGTGAAGAAGTGCTATTGTCAGATCACTTGTGTGCGTGCACATGAATGTTCACAAATCGCAATGAGGCAAGCCGAAGTTAACTGCTTTTCCCATCGAACAATAGTTGTCTATTATACTAAAAATAATTGTCCAATAATATTTATCTAATTTAGAAAATCAAGAGATAATTTAGTTTTTGTATCTATTTTACTCTTGCTATTAAATACTATTTATCATCTAAATAATTTTTCAAAGCATTCAATTTAATAAAGTCAAAAGATAATATAATAATATTACCCCTATTATTTATTATTTCTTAAGGTGTGTGTCAAGTCAGTAATAAACGATTATGGTTGGACATATAAAATATTATCTCCGATTCAAATAGATTAAAACACACTTATTTTGGGACGAAAAAAATACGATCACTCAAAAGTAATTAAGCATGGCTTTGAATATCGAAAGTTGGGAAGTACTTCCCACATCACGTGTCACCATTTAATATTTTCTCCTAGTGGCTAATTAATTAAAAGCTTTGCTTTTGAATTTTATCTTTTGTTGTCTTGGATGGGGACATCTCCACGCTTTAACTTTACCTTCAACAAACAAATGCACTTTATCTAGGCCGTAAGGCAGCAACATAAGCAGCTTCTTCTGTTATTAACATCACCACTAATTATACTCATTTCTAATCTTCCTCTAATGTAGTTTCCTTAGTTCAAGAATCACTTGGAAAGTAGTGCAAGCATTGAACTATTTTTAATGAAAGTTGACTTTAGATTTTCAATCCCAATAACTTTGCCATACCCAACACTCTTCATAAACTTTAATAAAGCACATAACTTGCAACTATAGACAACTTGAGCTTTCCAGGCAGCCTCAGTCTGCTGAACAAACAGAAACACTATAGTTTCGACTACACCAAAATTTAAATTCTTATAGACTGATAACAAAATTAGTTGATTATGAGATTCTCTTAAATCAAACAAGATCCCATTTAATTTCTGTGAATGGTATTATAGTCAAGGAAAGTATAATTAGTCATAGACACTGCATTTTGCATCAGACACGCACTTCAAACAGCTGAATACAACAACAACATAGAGTGTACGCCGACTTTACGCCTAGAAAGATTGTTTTTGATTTACCCTCAGCTCAAGGAAAAGCAGATCACAAAAGAAATAACTGATAAAAACATTCTATCAGTGTCTGTCTTGATGTAATTGTGTATGTTTTATGCATACAGTAAAAATGAAACCCATTGATCCAACTAATCCAATATTTCGTTTCGTGTAAGGTTCACTAAAAGGGCACTCTCTATTAGGAGCTTTCCATTCCCAGGGCTCGATTCAAACCCTCTGGGCTCTGACTAAGGTTGGAGAGACGGTCTGTCTTTCTGCATTACTGCACCTGTATGAGCAAATAATCTCTCAGTCACCATTGTAAAAGTAAATTAAACTACTTTAGCAATGAGAGTTAGGCTGGAAGAATTTATTCAATAAAACATTTCTAACCCTCCATCACAGTTAGAAGAAATCTTAATGACAGGGAACTTGACGGGTTTATACAGTTGGTTAATGTGTTAACCTAGCTCCTTCAAGGAATCAAATAGCAGCGAAGATCAAGTGGTATGAAAAGGGATATCATCTGGCAACTTCTCTCTGTAGTGTCATTTTAATTATGAATCAGCCTGATGTTGGTCCTAGGAAGCTGATATGGAATCCCAAAGCAACTGTAAAAGTAATGTCAAATGTGCTTTGAATAGTTTGTTATCAAGGAGGCTTGTATAACTCAAGAGATTCTACAAAGGATAGGTTTTCAACTAGTCAACAAATGATTTTTGTGCATAAAACAATAGTAATCTATTGCAGAAGCCACATGATAAGTTCCACAGCAAACCACCCCATTCCCTGAAAATGAATGTTGTCTAGTTCTTCACCAAATAACTAGAATATCTCAAACTTTGACCATCATTTTACCCTTGTAAAAGTATTCCCATTTATAGTTGCATATACAGCTACTAGGAGTTGGACAATAGCCTCCATTCAGTTTCTGGAAAGGAACAACATAAGCAATTATGTGGGATAGTCCAATTATATCTATTAGTACAATTTAAACTGAAAATTATTTGAAGTTGTCCCAAAAAGAGAAGAGAAGAAAAGAAGGCCAATAAAATTATAGGAAGAAAGGAAAGTTTAGTTATGCATGCATGGTGAAGCTCCATTCATAGTGGTGCATTATAATAGAACTTGAAGCAGACAATAAGGTAAATAAGGAACTCTTTCATTTCACCTCCAACTTATTGTACCACGCGATTTTCACACAGGGACTCTAGTATGTGTCGCTTTCTCAAATACAAATATACACATCAACTAAGAAACTTAATACCCAGAAAAATCATCTAGAAAACAAAACACACCGGCCTTACTCGCACAAAAAGGACGGAACTAATAGCAAGATTGATCTACTCTAATTTTGTAAAAAACATAACATTGAGTCTACAGCTAGACTTTCTCTGGACTACACTATGAATAACTGGTCTAACGGAAATGTCAGTGGCAGACAACTGTAGAGAAGCATAATCAGCTGAATAACTCCTGTCTTGCCACCACCATTTATAACATTTACAAAGCTTATCAACACACCTGCTTATGAGCTCTCATTGAAATTTAACGACCTGGACATTGCTGCTGGATTGACTTGTAATAAATTAGAGTTTTCTGAAACACAGCTCCTCTCATCACTCTTTGGCAGAAAGGCATTGAGAAGACCTCCACCAACTGAATCAACAACCTCATGTTTTATTCCTAATGTTGCCCAGATAGGATTCTTTGCAGCTTCTCCTGGATCATCGATTCGAAATGTTTTAGGAAACCATAGACGCTTCCCAGGATCACTCTCTTTTCGTTGCTCTTCCTCGGTGCCTGTCGATTTCAGCACATTCTCATCCCTTGAATGTTTCCCCGAAGTTGGAGAATCAGGACCAGGAGTTAGAGGCATTTGGTTGTGGGATGCAGTGGGTGGGGACATCCAAGGGACGTTCCAAGAACCTGGTATAGTACAACCCCAATAAGTGGTTGCAGGGAAGAACGGCATAGGAATGCCAGGAAGGGAGTAACCAGGTGGAGGTACTGCATTTCTACAGTGCACCGAACTCCATATATATGGCCAAGGAGCTCCAGTAAAGCAAGGTAAATGAGTTGGAAAGCTGTTGTAGTTCTTCCTAGGAGTGTCAGGTAATCCATTATCATTATCCTTTGAACTTACAGCAGTAACCGAAGATCCATTGGAATGATCATCTCCATTATCTCCAGCTTGAATTCGAAGCTCTTTATATTTTTGGAACCCATTCCCAGAACAATTCTGCGTAGTTTTATCAGCAACGTTCAAAACTGAAACCATCGACTCAGATAGGGGTTTGTCAGTATCAAATGTCAGAATAGTTCCATTGAGCGTGAGGGGAGGTTGCTGGGTTTCATTAGGAAAATTTGTTCTTGCATTTGATAGTGCTTCAGAGACGGATATGTGACTGTAATGCAAAACCGAGTTCTTGTGTTTCCGACGACCAGCACCTACAGGCACATTCCTCATAGTCCCACCAGCAGTCCAATATCTCTGACAATTCTTGCAGAAGTGTCTAGGCTGGCTGGCGTTGTAATTGTTGAAGTAACAAAATTTTGTTTCCATGCTATTGCAGCGAGGGCATGGAAGTGTCTTGTCTGGTTTTTTCAGGTTTCTCTCCTGTGAGTTTCTTGTCTCACCGTGTTCCTCTTCACTTTTTGACGTTTTGGCTGTTGAAGATTCATAATAATCAGGCGACTCCTTTATAATATCACATCTCTGTTGAATTGGATTCTGATCCTGTAAATCCTCAGTAGTCAAATGTTCATTGTCATCAATACAATCATCACACTGACCCTGAATGTAGAGAGAAAAATCAAGTTAGTTTCTTAAATTCATTCAAGTAACGGATAACATATGGGAGTTGCAGAGTCAAGCAGCGTTTAACAAGATTTCACTAGATCCTGATATCTACACTGACTACTGAGCTTCCCTGTCACTGAAGCATGTGACTAGTTCATAGATAGAATGTATAGGTCAAAGATAAAAAGGAAGACATAAAAGTCATATACACCCTCCGATACAATTTGTATGATTGGTTTTGACTTGACACGAAATTTAAGAAAGTAAAGAATCTTGTTGTCTTAAGCTAAAGATATGTAGAATGTACTTATTTAATCTTATGGTCTTAAAATGAGTAAAGTTAGAATTAATGAGTTACCAACAAGAGAAAGAGACATTCTTCTTTAAACGGACTAAAAAGGAAATTAGTACAAACAAACTGAAACGGAGGAAGCATCATTTAGAAGTTAGTGAAGGAGGACAGAGGATTTGAATACCTGACAACTTAAGTGTCTTTTGGAGTGTTCATCATAGCAAGAACGCTAAATAGAGTAGTTAAGAAAGATTTGAACATTCATCTTACATAGAAAGCAATATCTTTTATATAATATCATATTTTATATCAATTACAGGAATTAACAAAAGACAACAACAGTTTGTGTCCTTTGATACTTTCACGTCCCACAATAATTGACAAGTTAATAAGTAGATACATTTGATGTATAAAAATCTGAAGAAAGCGATAAACAAAGCAAAGCTGTTGCATGAGCTATGCAGGCGCCGCTTGTCAAATACAGGTTAAAGAAAACTAGTTTTAGCATAAGGAAAACTCCTCCTATGTGCAAAGCATAATTTATCCCAAGCTGGAAAGAGGAGGAGACTTGTGGTAAGCCAACGTCAGTGTAGAAATAGTCAAATTACAATCTAGAAAGAACCCTCTTGGATACACAAGATTCATACTGCCAATCCTAGCTAGATTGAGATTGAGTCATAGTTGAATGGAAACACAAGAAATTACAACTCAATTAAATTCAAGAAATGGTAACTTCAGTATTTTTTTTAACAACAAGGGAACCCACAACCGCTACCCTTTGGTTGCACACAGTGTAAACTGTTCTTCAATAGCTTGCAAACCGCACAAGAGAGGTATACTGCACTAGAAAAGTCCTGTGCAATGAGCTCGACCAAGAAGGCGGTAAATTCAGTATATATTTTTTTCATTACAAAATAGCTAACAATCTAAGAAAATTGAACAACAAAAGAAAAACTCAAGTGTTCAGACAAAGAAAGGAACACCAGAATAGAAAATTTCAGTAAGCATAACCTAATAGCCAAAAGAGGTAAAAATTCCCACCAAGAAGGAAAAAAGAACCAAAATATAACCAATACGGATCCCTTCCATTTCAGTATAATCTAACACAAAAAAAGAATCCAAAACCCTAACAATATGGTCCAAAAGGAAAGTCAACAACCAGTCTCCAAATCACTTCAAAACAATAAAAAAGTCATTACATACAAGAAGAAGCATTTATTATCATACCTTGAGCTCTTGCTCGACTTCTCCAGCTGAGGAACTATTTTCCCCGGTATCCTCCGGCGCCGAAACCGGAAAATCAGGTAACTGAATAGTCCAACCAAAGAGCTTAATGGCAGGATCCTTAATAGCAATTGCTTCAGACATTGGCAAGTCCCAAAGATAAAAAGTTTAGTATAATTGCAGAGAACGGATAAAATGAGATGAATTTTTGGGATTATTGACACTTTATTCATTCACCAGAGGCAGAGAGAAAGAGATCTGACACCCACTAACACTTTCTTTGTTATGGGACTTTGGGTCTGGTTTTACGCTTGCTTGGTTTTTTCGTTTACCAAAACAGGTGTTTTCTCATATATTCTCCTCTATTTTCTTCTTTATATAAAAAAAATAAAAATACTAATGTAATTTTTTGAAGATTTAAATTCATCTATTTGTTTAAATTAAAATGAGATATAGCAACAACATATATGCTGTATAATCCAAATGCCAACAAGTGAGTTTTAGAAAGAGTAAGATGTATACAAACTTTTGATAAATAGAAAGGTTATGTCTAATAAATCTTTATCTTAAACGAAGTGTAATTAAAATAAAATTTGAAAGAAAAATAAGATAACAATATAGAAAGATAAAAAATAAAAATAAAAATTGATGATGGAATACTCTGTGAATACTAACTAATTACTAAAGAAAGGAGAAACGAGATGATGAGATTAATCTCCTTGTTCCTAATAATACATCTCTTAATATACGCACACGAGCATTCTCACTTTTACTATCTTCATCATTTAAATTTCGTGTGTAATTCAAAATTAGAACAGATCAAAATACATATTAATGATAAATTCACGTGAGATCAATAATTTTTTCTTAAATTACATATAAATATTTAATTATTTTAATATAAACATGAAATCGTCTTGAAAATCTTTAAATTTGAAATTGACTCAAACACGCCATATTGAAATGCAAGTATTTGAACCAACTTGTGGATATTACGTGTAGAAAAAGGTTAGAGTGAGAGGTGTTATGCCAGGTGAGCAAGAAAAAGCGATGGTTGTTTTAGAGCCATAAGTTGTATGTGGCTACAGATCTTCACTTTCTTGATTCTCTAAATAATAAAGTGTAGCACTTTTTAATCCGACTCAGCACTGCCTTTTTCTTTTTTTCCTTCACTAGCTGGGCACTAGCCGCCCACCCGTTTCAAAAAGATCCGCCTTTTCCCTTTTTTTTTCATTTCTTCTTTCTTTTTGGGACTTCCTCCGTTTCCACGTGTATTGTTTTCTATTACTCTATATTTGTTCTTTTTTAGTTGTTATTTATATTTTTTTTATCAATTTAGAGAGAATCAAATATCTTTTTCTAACTTTGCTCTTAACATTAATTATTTTAGAATAAGGGGAACATACTTTCTTGTCCTTAATTACTTGTCCACTTTGAATTGACACACATATTAAGAAAACAATGATTGATATAGTGAGTTTACAATTTTACTCCTATCATTATGAAGTAGATGAATTAAAATTTTCAAGAAAATTTATCTTTTTTTCAAAATTAATTAATTGAGGCTATGAAATGTAAAAATAATAATTGTATTTGTCAAAATGGATAAGTAAAAAGGGACAAATGGAGTATATAAATAAAGATTAAAAAATTAATAAGGGATATATTGGTCAAACATCACTCATTATTAAATTTCTCTTAAAGATTATGTCAAACTTTAACATGACAACTAAAAAAGAACGCACTCTATTTTAATTGTTTTGCATTATTTCATAATGTATGTATTATGTTATTATATTATTTTAATAAATATAATATTTGTTTAAATTTTATGTCGTTACATAATGTATTAATATTAGGTCGAATTAAAAAAAATATTAGGAAGATATGATTTATTTTATAGTTAAAAATAATTTAATTCAAAAAATATATTTTATTTTTAATTTGCCAATTTACGATGGTTTACAGCCATAGAGATATCATAAAATATTTGAAAATATGTGGATGACAATGAAAATTGACCCAAACGGATATGATGGACGCTAAAAATGTGCTTTCACAGCCAACTTTAAATTTAAAAAAACTTTAGTTTAATCATACTATCCCTTCTCCTACGTGTGACCAAACTCGAGAAAATCTAAAATATAAACAATAATTAATTTAATGTTGATGATAAGATAGAGTTGACAAGGTTATTGCATTATTACATAAAAAACAGTACCAAATTTTGTATAAAATTCCTTAACCTCTTTTAATTATAAACTATCTTCAAGCTAATCTCTTGTGTTGCATGAAGAATCATAAAAGCACCTTTGCTTTTCTTATTTTTTTTTTTTGCATGATTACATTAAAATAGTATTCTATTAAATACTCAAAAGAAAATTAGCACACATATATAATAAAATAACGTATCTTGAGATTTGTAGATCATATTGTACCTAATACTAATACATATGCAAATGTAATTCATATCAAACCGGTATACGTATATTAATCGGGATTCATTCCACGTACTTGCATTTAATCCATATATTTTAATTAATCCATATGATGTATAGATAGCCCACACAATATAATGTTTCTTAAATAATATAACTAGAAGGGATGATTTGATTCTAGCAATTGGACATACATAATCCATAATTTCTAATTAAGTGTAATTTTAACAACTACACATTTTTGCATAGGAGAATGAATATATATATACATATATATGTGTGTCTCTGTGTGTTAAACGAGTCTTATGAATTGTGTTTAAACAAATGAAGTACGTAATAACTCATGGTTCCAACTTCCAATGCTTAGTCGAACGTGCATATATATATATATATATATATATACTACTTCTCTTAAGCTTATCTCCTGATGATTTTAGTCTTACGAATTGAATTTTATTTTTATTTGCACTCTGAACCTATTTCAATTGCTGAGTCTAGTGATTGATAAGAGACATGTTTCATTTATGCCAAAGAAAATGGCTCATTTGTTGCGAGTTTAAAGTCTTAACTCATGTCTTGACTAGGGATCGGAGAAGAAGTTGAGTCTTAATGGGGCTCGATGATTTGGAAAACATACCGATTGAACAAGTTTTTGAGAATTTGAGATGTAACAAGGAGGGTCTTACTTATACTGATGTGGAAGAGAGGTTGTCCATCTATGGACACAACAAGCTGGAGATTAAATTCTTGAATTTTTTGAGATATTCATGGAACCCTCTCTCACGGAATATGGTAGCTGCTGCTATCATGGCAATTGTTCTCGCAAATGGAGGAGGAAGGCCTCCAGATTGGCAGCTTTTTTTGGGTATCGTTACATTTCTAATTGTAACTAACTCATCATACACTTCTGTTGCTAGTTAAACTAACTAGCGATATAGCAGCTCGGGTCAAATTTTTACACAAGTTCATCAGAGTTTTTCGAGATGGACGGAAAGGATGGTATGAAGTAGACAGTTCTAACCTCGTCCCCGGGGATATAATCCATATAAAAACAGGAGACATAGTTCCTGCAGATGTTCGTATCCTCAAGTACTGTACTACTGATCCAGTCGTGAAAATTGACCAGTCTGATCTGACAGGTGAATCTCTTCCTGTAACAAAATCACGTCTTGGAGATTGTGACGTTGTTAAAAGTTCCAACCAAGTGGAATGTTTTCAACGTGTTTCCAAAGGTATTGGAAACTTCTGCATCCATTTTGTTGCTGTGGTAATGATGGTGGAGATCATTGTCATGTACTGTATCCTACACCGTGCATACCGTTCTGGTATAGACAATCTTCTCGTGCTCCTCATTGGTGGAATTCCAATTGGCATGCCACTCACTCTTTTACTCATAATGAGACATGGTACTGTTACTAGTTCTCATTATGTTATTAAAAGGATGACAACTATAATTGATATGGCTTGTATGGACGTGCTTTGTAGTGACATGACGGGGACCCTAACACTTGGCATGCTTGATGTTCAAAGAGACCTTATTGAGGTTTTTGCCAACGACATCAATAAAGATACCGTTGCTCTGATGGCAGCTCGAGCCTGTAATTCAGAGGAATGTGCTAGACAGGATGGAATAAGCTTACTCCTTCCTTGCTGTCCAACTGAAAAACAAACATCACATACTTATTCAGATGGTAAAGGAAAAAAGCACAGGGTCAGCATCGGTAAACCAGAACATATCCTAAATCATTATGCTCATAACAAGTCAGATATCGAACATAGAGTTCATTCTGTGATTAACATGTTTGCTGAGAAGGGTTTGAAGTCAATGGCAGTGGCATACCAGGAATTTCCGTCAGATATAGAAAATAGAGTACATTCTGCGATGGACATATTTGCTGAGCAGGCCAACCAGGAAGTTCCGTCAGATATAGAACAATCAGTTCACTCTGTGATTGACATGTTTGCTGAGAAGGTCTTGCACTCAATCACTGTAGCATTCCAGGAAGTTCCGTCAGATATAAAACATACTGTTCGTTCTATGATTGACATGTTTTCTGAGAAGGTCTTGCATTCAATCGCCGAGGCATACCAGGAAGTTCCACACGGAGCAAAGGAGAAATCTGGGGGTCCATGGCAATTCATTGGTCTTCTGCCTTTTGTTGATCCGCCAAGAGTGGATTGTGCAAGCTCAATCAGGGAATTGTTGAACCACGGAGTGAATATTAAAATGATTACAAGGGATCAACTGGTAATTGGAAAAGAAATTGGGCGTCGCCTGGGAATGGGAACAAATATGTATCCTTCATCTGCTCTGTTGGGACATAATAGCGATCATGATAAATCAATTGCTGCTGATAATGATGTATCAATTGATGAAATCATAGAGAAGGCTGATGGTTTTGTTAGCTGTGCCCTCCCTGAGCACAAATATGAGATAATAAAGCACTTGCAATCTCGGAAACATGTATGTGGAATGATTGGTGGTGGTGTCGACGATGTTCCTGCTTTAAAAAAGGCTGATATCCGGATAGCTCCTTATGGAGTCACTGAAGCGGCTCAAAATGCTGCTGACATTGTCCTTATGGGATCTGATCTGAAATACTTCTGTGAAGCTGTTTTGACCAGTCGATCAATCACTGTAAGGATGAAAAGCTGCATGGTACATGCTGTTTCAATTGCAATCCATAACGTGCTTGGATTTATGCTTTTGGCTCTGGTCTGGAAGTTCGACTTTCCACCCTATAAGATGCTCTTTATCGAGCTAGCCAATTGCTTTATCAATGTGATAGCATCACAGAACAGGGTCAAATCATCTCCTCTGCCTGTTAATTGGAGCCTGTCCGAGATTTTGACTACTGGAATCATCATTGGTAGCTATTTGGCAATGTCGACGGTAATATTCTTCTGGGCAGTATATGAAACAAACTTCTTTTCACTCGAGAAGACATATATGCAGTTTGTATTAGCAGTTCTCCTTCAAGTTAGCAGTAGCAATTATGCGCTAATATTCATCATGAGGACTGGGAGTTTGTTGCCTGGTTGTGATAGTCTCCTATTTATTTGCGTGTCTTATCAACTTCTTTCCACCATGCTTGCTGTGTTTGGAGATCAGAGCATTGGCTGGAGTTGTGCAGGAAAAATCTGGCTTTACAACATAGTATTCTACGTTCCTCTTTATTGCATCAAGTTCTTCAATCAGCGCTCGCGCAAAGGATTTTTGAAAAACACATTGTGATTGCTGGTAAGTTTAATTTATATCATAGAAGCTGATTTCTTAGATTAAATTTGTTTGTTGCTTTACTTTGTTTTCTGCAAGTGTTTTTTTTTTTTTTTTGTCATAACCAGTTATAATGGTAAATACCAAATATGATTTTGCAATATGTTTTTATGTTGAATTTAACTGTGTAATTTATTCCAAGTAACTCTGATGAATATTTAGTAGCTCTGGCAATTTGTTCCTCAAAGAAAGGAAGAACGGTCTCAATTTCTGAACTGCAGTAGGTTTCTACTTGTTAGATCAAATCATACTAACGTATGACATAAGAGTGACTACTTTATTGGGTCATTTCATAACGTTTTCCTTTAACTTGCAACATTTAGCAAGTCATAAAGTGGAACAATGACACCCACAAATATCTAAGGATAGACTATTGAGCGCCACTAAAATCATTGCCAAATTTTGATGGTCTTCACTTTTAGTCTAATACTAACTCGTACAACAACCCAATTTGCCATGGATTTTAGTTTGAAAATTCTCTCCAATTTCGTCGTGCGTATAGACCAACTAGCCTCTAATTTCAACTTTGAATTCCTTGTTTGTCACGTCGAGACTTTGTGTTAGACTTTAGACAAGTAATACTACTCTCACACTAGTCAAAGTATATGACAATGATACCACCTCCTTGTGCTTTCAAGACGCGTTCACTATCAACAACATACTTTTCAATTGCTTACTATCACCCAAAATACCTTACTTTATTGTAAAGATATACCATATATTTTTTTTTTACGTGGTAGCAAAGTCAAATTTTTCACAGGTGAAAGCTACACACACTAAAAAGTTCAAAAATCCAACATCTACTATATATATAAAAAAAAATTAATCATGTATAAACAGATCAAGTTTCGAATAGCTAGGAGTGAAATGAAAATTGTCTAACCTTTATTTTTAGGCAAAATTGTGTAGAATAGCAAACATTTAAACGATATTAAATGCTATAGCTATTGTTTTGGAAAATTGTGATTAGTTTCCTTAGATCTTGCTATTTGTTTAATTTGTATAATTCACCAAAAATTGTGTAATTCGTTTGATTGTATAATTCGATCCTGATTGAATAAATCCTTAATTTGTATATACTTACCTTAGCTATTTATATACGATTTATGAAAAAATCACAATAAATTACCTTGTTTGTATATTGGCAAGCGAAATATACAAACGGAGTTCTTGAAAATTTCTAAATGTATAAATACATAATTTATATATACTTATCTTATTTGTTTATTCCCAAGCGAAATATACAAACGGGCAAGCGAAAATATACAAACCGCGCGAAATATACAAATCGGGACCTCCATAGCAAATAAAACTATAACTACGAAGGGCAATTATCGAAACTATAACTATAAAGCCTTATTATATTTATTGTGTTTGGTATTTTTAAAATTTACTCAATTTTTTAACCGTGGGATTGAGTCGGGTCATTTGATCAGTCATATGGCCCATCTAGGTAGTTTATAGAGTTGTAGCCCATTAGAACCAGAAAAAGAAAAGAAAGCTTTAAATTTGGAGTGTATGAAGTCCTCCATTTCATGTGAAGGAATTTAAACACGCATCAAATCTCCTTGTCGTCTCTGCTTCCCTTTCTACACTCTTTGATGGCCGGCCTAAATTTCAATTTACACCAGATCTCCATAAACTGATTCTCAGCTAATAGTCTTCTTCCTTCTAGATTACTTCAATCTTCCAACTTTATCTGATATAAATTCCCAATTGACTATCCATTAATATTCCAATCTCTTTTTCAATTTGGGAAAATTGGCCGATCTGATTTTCATCTTCATTAAAGACTGAGTCTTTTATATTCCTAGGTACAATCTTGAAATTTTTAACCCAAATGGTCTGTTTACATACCTCAATTCCTCCAATAGACCCAAAATTAGCCAGGGCAAAATCCAAGATTTCAACTGCCCCCTTTTCGAAATTGAGGCAAATCAATCGGTTGGACAAGAAAAGAAACATGCCGACAAGTGATTGTGAACAGTCTCACTCTGCTATCATTGATGTAGTGATTTTGATTGCCGTGGTTGGTGCTTCTGGGGTTTTGTTGTATCCTTACATAAATCTTGTGGTGCATATACTGATTGAATTTTTCGAAGAAATTTCTGATGTGGTGAAAGAGGAATTTTTGCGGGCTCCCATGGTGTTTATCTGTCTAGGGCTTAGCATTTTTTTTGCTGTAATTGCTCTTTTGGCAGTGACAGTTTGTACAACAGGGAGAGGATGTGGGAGACCAGGTTGTCGTCGGCTTAAGAAAGCTGCTGAATTTGATATACAGCTAGAGACAGAAGACAGTCTTAAGAAGTCAAATTTGATTCCAAAAACTGGAGGAGTTAAAAAAGGGATATTCAAGTTACCTAGAGATTACCATCAAGAATTGGAAGGTGAGCTTAAGAGAATGGCTCCGCCTAATGGTAGAGCGATTCTTGTGTATCGAGGCAGATGTGGTTGCTCTATAGGTACAATGGAAATTCCTGGACCAAGGAAGACTGGAAAGTTTAAGAAATAATTATAGGAAGCATATTTTGGATGCTGTAATAATCAGATGATGCCTTTGACTGGTAATCTTCTCTGAAAAGTACTAGACCCTTTTATAAGCTTATATATATATATATATATATGAGTATAAATGATTACAAAGAACAGGAACCCTTATAATAATGTAGCAGGGGAATCTGCCATTTTGGCTACCATAATAGTGTATTTCGTCGATCCCTGTTCCTATAAATTAGTTAAGTACTATTTGGGCCACAGAAGATGTGTTTTGTGCAATTTGATCTTGTTGATTGAGAATCTTATCTATGGCTATTACTGTTTTACTGGTATGTGTGTCTCCATGGTTAATTCTCGTTGACCACGTCTTATAGGATCAGTTTAGGCTTTAGGGTTCTCAACTTCTCATCAGTTTATTTATGGTTTTAGTGTTCTCTTTCTGGAGTACTACTAGGAGTACTCTATATCTCTTCTTGCAAACATTTGTTAGTTGTTTATTTGCTGTTGCTATTTGCTTTAGTTTGATGACTGCATTGTGCAAGTTAGGTTCAAAGGAATAGTCACATGTTCAGCAATCAGACTTCAATGTGTAGTTCTTTCTCGAGCTGTATAAAGAAGTTTCATATTAGATGATCATGTATTGAAGTTGCTTGAATTGCCTAGGTCCTTCAACTGCTACAATTAGGAATGAAAGCATTGTCCATGTACATAATTGATATTCTGAGCCAAGGGAAAATTGGAAACAGCCTCTCTGGTCCATAAAGATAGGTTAAAGTCTGCGTACATCCTACCCTCCCCATACCCCATTTGTGGGATTGCACCGGGTATGTAGTTTCTATTGTGATACATAATTGATGTTCTCGTAATGGAAGTTCTGCTCAATTGTTTAGACTTTTTTTTCAGTTTGTTGTGCAACTGATCTCCTAAACTGCTTAGCACGTTTTTGCATTCTGTAAATTGCTTAATCCTGAAAATGATATTTTCTGCTCAACTGGGGTATACTCCGAGTCATTTAGCTGATTGTCAATGTGCTTTTGTGCTACTTAAAATATGTCATTGAACACACAAATCTTTGAGTTACAAGGATGGGCAGCGTTTGTTCTTGTAAGCCCTATATGATTCTTCATTTGGTTAATTACTACTACTGTCATAGTACTAGTATGTTTTTCTGCTTATGTCGCTTACTCTCTTGATGTTTTTGCCTTTGGGTTCAAGTCCCCCCAAAAACAAAAAGTACCTCTGATTGAGCCTTGCAGCAAGTCTTTTTAACAATTTAGATGGCATTTGTGAAAGACCTCTTTGTTGGTGTGTTAAAGGCCTAAGTTGAATGTTTTTATTGATACAAAACAAAGTTTAATAACTTTACGAGATAAATTACCAAACTTGAGTGACGTTTTGAGATATTAACTCTGTTTTATTACTTGAGTTTGTTAAATGATATTATTATGTGGGCAGGCAAGAACATTTGTATGTAGTCAGTTGATTGTCTGGTTAAATTTCTACTGTGACTAAACCAGAGTGGTAGATGTAAGCAGTTGATTGTCTAGTAAAAAATCCGCGTAAACTTGAAAAAGACGACTCTATTAAGAAAAAATCATTTTTCTTTTTTTGGTAAACAAGAAAAAATCATTACTATCTCTTTTGAGAGATTATTATTCATCAATCCACTCTCGTATTAACTAGATAGCATATAAAGTAAACCAAAATAAACAGAATAAAAAACACAACCTAAGATGCTCTCAATGTACATATCTGTTTGTTCATCCGACTCATTAATACTACTACCAACACGTCTAATACTCTCTCTCAGAGTCGGTCTTCTCCCGGCCGTCACGACAGCCACAGGCATCTTGTACCTGCAAACAGGACAGGAACCATGTATCTCCAACCACCGGTTAATACAATTTGAATGATAACGATGTTTACATGGTATCTCTTTAGCTTTTTCCCCAACTTGAAACTCCGACAAGCAAATTGCACATTCACTTTCCTCTTCTATAATTTTAACAATTGGCAGTGCTTCTATTGAAGCCTGTGCCGCTGGTGGTGAAGGCCCGGCTTCATTCTGGATGTGTGAACTCCTGCGCACCATCAGAGTGAGATCCCGAAACAACGTTGGCATGGTAAATTGAAGTACTTGGTATAGGATGGATGGGTGTATATAAAGTGTATATTCTCGAACCTAGTTCTAGTTGGATTTGGAATAATATACTTTTAACAGCACTAATTATAAACCAATATTTAGTAAGGGTGTCTAATGGAGGGGTGTATATATAGTGTATATTCTCGAACCTAGTCCTAGTTGGATTGGGAATAATATACTTTTAACAGCACTAATTATAAACCAATATTTAGTAAGGGTGTCTAATGGAGGGGTGTATATATAGTGTATATTCTCGAACCTAGTCCTAGTTGGATTGGGAATAATATACTTTTAACAGCACTAATTATAAACCAATATTTAGTAAGGGTGTCTAATGGAGGGGTGTATATATAGTGTATATTCTCGAACCTAGTCCTAGTTGGATTGGGAATAATATACTTTTAACAGCACTAATTATAAACCAATATTTAGTAAGGGTGTCTAATGGAGGGGTGTATATATAGTGTATATTCTCGAACCTAGTCCTAGTTGGATTGGGAATAATATACTTTTAACAGCACTAATTATAAACCAATATTTAGTAAGGGTGTCTAATGGAGGGGTGTATATATAGTGTATATTCTCGAACCTAGTCCTAGTTGGATTGGGAATAATATACTTTTAA